>CAUYQV010145915.1:0-30388 GCA_963574575.1 Galagoides demidoff | reverse complement strand
GAGAAACTCTTTAGTCTATAAAATGGTAACAACAAAAAAATGTATGGATAACAAAGTTTTCTCCTTATGATTAGGAAAGGCTTTGGGTAGTATGGACATTTTAACAATGTTGATTCTTTCCAGCCATGAGCATGGTATGTTCCTCCATTTGTTAATGTCTTCTGCTATTTCTTTTCTCAGTATTTTCTAGTTCTCTTTATAGAGGACTTTCACATCGTTTTTTATATATATTCCAGTATTTCATCTTCTTTGGAGCGACTGTAAAAGGTATAAAGTCTTTGATTTTATTCTCAGCTTCACTGTTACTGACATATATGGAGGCAATTGATTTGTGGGCATTGATTTTGTAACCTGAGATGCTGCTATATTCCTTAATCACTTCTAAGAGCTTTCTAGTTGAGTTCTTGGGGTTTTCCATACGTAAGGTCATGTCATCCACAAAGAGCAAGAGTTTGACCTCCTCCATCTGCATTTGAATAAATAAATAAATGAATCTGATCAAGCTAAAAAGCATCTGCACAGCTAAGGGTACCACAACCAAAGCAAACAAATAGCCTTCAGAATGAGAGAAGATTTTGCATGTTATGAATGTGAGAAAGGCCTGATAACTGGAATCTACAGAGAACTCAAATTAATCAACAAGAAAAGAGCAAACAAATCCATTTATAAGTGGGCAAGAGACTTGAACAGAATCTTCTCTGAGGATGAAAGATGAATGGGCAACAAACACATGAAAAAAATGCTCACTTTTTTTAACCGTTTAAAAATATTTTTTCTTTTTTTATTGTTTGGGATTCATTGTCATCATCTTTAATTTCATTTCATCATCATCATTTCTCTTTGCCAGCGAATGCAAATCAAAAACACTCTGAGATATCACTTAACTCCAGTAAGATTAACCCACATCACAAAGTCCCAATTCTGCAAATGCTGGCATGGATGTGGAGAGAAGAAAACACTTCTACATTGCTGATGGGATTGCAAACTAAGGCAACCTCTATTAAAAGAAGTATGGAGGGATGGCACCTGTGACTCAAAGGAGTAGGGCACCAGCCCCATATGCCGGAGGTGGTGGGTTCAAACCCAGCACCAGCCAAAAACTGCAAAAAAAAGAAGTATGGAAAATTCTTGAAGAACTGAAAATCAACCTTCCATTTGGTCCCACAATTTCATTATTAAGGATCTACCCACAAGAACAAAAATCATTTTACCACAAAGTCATTTTCACCAGAATGTTTATTGTAGCTCAGTTCATAATTGCCAAGTCATGGAAGCAACCCAAATGCCCATCAACCCTTGAATGCATTAACAACTGTGCCATCTGTATACCATGGAGTACTATTCAGCCATAAGAAAAAATGTAGACTTTATATATTTTATGTTTACCTGGATGGAGTTGAAACATATTCTTCTTGGTAAAGTATGTCAAGAATGGAAAAAAATCCAATGTACTCTACACTAATATGAAACCAATATATAAACAATTACAGGCCCACACCAATTATAAAACACAAATATAGTCTAGCAAGATGGAGTGGAGAGGAAAGACGGGGGGATTGAGGACGGAGGGCAATTGGCAGGAAAAAGGAGAGCAATTGGTGTGATCTCATCTAACATGCACAACGTGAGGGTGTTCAGCATGCCCCCTGGGTGAAGGGCTCAACTACAACTTCATCTTTACTTTGGAAGTGAGAATAATATAATCTAAAAATTTGTATCCTCATATTAATTTGAAATTTTAAAAAGTTATGATTTCAATTGGGAAAAAGAAAATCCAGAAGTTGGGCTTACAGCCAGCCAACAGAGCTGATTTTTGAGTGTTCATGAGGTGAATGGCCATGGTACTGTCTGATGAGCTGGTTTCTTTGCTACCTAAGGCAAACTACTTGGCTATCTGGTAGCTGGCTAGAGAGAAAACCTTACCATGCCCATAGCAAAGAGAGATCAGATGCTACTGAAAGGCATAGCTCTTGCTATATATGTCCACCCTACATGATGATAGCAAGCTCTAGACTGCCTCCATTGTGCAAAAACTGGTCCATTCTGTGAAGGGACTCAGCCCTGCCACTGGGATACACCTGGGTTAATCAAACATTTGAAATCACTAGGACTGAACCAAATCACTTTGTTATGCCTGTAAATGACCTATTTCCAAAACTGTTCTGACCTCCCTTAGGTCAGAAAATCATAGCAAGTTTCAGAGCAGGTCAAATGATGATACAGTCAATGCCACTGGACAATTTTATAATCTGGGCTATGTGTGCAGTGTTTGGGAACATTTGGAAAGATGGGAATGTCACCAACTTCAAGCTTTACTCAAATCCTTGGAAATACAGGCGGTGCCTTCTTTTTGTGCCCAAAAACTACCTTCTCAGACTGCTGATGGCCAGATAGGGATCATAAAGTAAGTCATAATGATGGGGACACTGTGTGTGACCCAAGTGCACACAAAGGCAGGACTGTTTGATTTGGGAACATGGAGCCTTTGGGGATCCCAATGGCTGCAGGGTGAGGGCAGCAATGACATGACTTACTTACACAGTAGAATCTGTGTGGTGTACCGGTAGAGGTAGCACGGATGAGAAGGGATGACGCAGTGTGTTATGAAACAGGGAAAAGGCAAGGACCTTTCTAGAACACCAGGCTGGTAGACACCAATCACTGAAAACACAGAAGAGGTCAAAAGCTGCTTCTTCTATGCACTGTTTTGATGTAGTTGCTCCAAGAGGCCCACGGGGACCCACAGTCATAGGCCACTGACTTAAGGAATCTTTTACTTTCTCCAGTAAAATAGGGATGAATCTAGTAGTACTGACAGAGACCCAAAGCATAGCAAAGACGAAGTTCGTGCAGGAAAGAAAGCCAGGCCTGAGACAAAGCATTCTAAAGATTTACAGGACCTCCCTGAAACCATGTTCGAACTTGGCAAATGCAGACCCCTAGCTGCAAGAACAGTCCTTGTTGAATGCCCTCAGCCTCTTTGAGTTCTCATCACCAGTTGCAGGCTGAGTGGCTCCCTGGACACCAGGGGAGGTGAACAAGGCATGCTGTTTCTCTGCTCCTTCCCCCCCCATGTATAGCCCCAGTTTATTTTTATTCCTAAGGCTCTATTCAGGTAGGGGGTAGCCTTACCTGCCCATCCATCTTAATGAAATAACTGAAACAGAGATACAGAAGACTTAAAGACTTATATTGCAGTTGAGCACCAAGTAATAGATCTGATCTCTGGTGATAAATCCAATTCAGAAATTTTAATGACAGGAGACAGTTATTAAGACAACCAGTGGCATCGCCTAGTCATGTCTATTTTAGTCTTAAAATCTGAATCTGTGTGTGCGGCTGGGCTCAATAGTGGACCTGTAAACAGAAACAAAACCAAAAAATTTTAAAGCAGTCCAGCAGTGGGGTTTTTACTCATTTCTCTAGGTAGATGTTCATCATAACTTCTTTTTGCAGCCCAGTTATTTCCTGAGATGGGGAGATTATTCTAAGATGTACATAATGTACTGACAGCCCAACTGGATCAGAGGCGAGGCCATGGGCACTACACAGGTCACCTTCCTTAAGTGCCTCACTGATACGTTACCCTCAGTCTTTGTGAAAGGTGACAAGAGGTGCAGAAACTAACCTTATCCTATTTTATTCTCCCCTCCTGTGTGCCTGCTTTATTCATCTGGAGGATCTTATGGTGCCCAGCAAATGGTTAGCAGCAAGTTGGGGAAAGAAAGGAGCCAACTCTGATGCCACAAAGGTGCCCTCAGTGACAGTGTTGGCTCTGAGTCAATGATAACATTGCTGCCACCAGGGAGCCAAGGAAACCTCCCCGAGCCATACACATGCCCAAAGACACAAACCCACAGTCTTCTGGTTCCAGTTACTATTCCCTTGCAAAGTGGAAATGTTGTGTCTTGCTGTGACCCAGGACTGATTAGGGAGATGAATCCCACATCTCCAAGTAGAGGGCATGAAGTCCAGAGAGTAACCAACATATGGGGCTCCCTACAGAGCCACAATTTATTTTCAAGAAGTGTAACAGTGAGAGCTTGCACCCTAGGTGTCCTGTGTTCAGTGTGCTGCTCCCTAAATACAAGATAACTCCCAAATCCTTTGTTTCACTGATATTCCTCTTTAATCTCAAGTCTTCATCCTGGATATTCCCTGACTATCCCTGATCTCCATTCCTCTCTACTGCCAGCCCAACACTGTACAATCCCTACAACCCCTTTTCATTATAGAAGAGACACTGTACCAAAGTACCAAGGCAGAGAATGGCAGATAAAGTGAGGATATTCAGTGTGCCAGCAGGGTGAGATTCAAAGCCCAAAGGTTTGAAGTTTTACTTATAATCAGAACATGGATGAAACATGGATCACAAAGTTTAGGATGGAGAAAATGTAACTTCAGTAGCTGCAAGAAAGTAGAGTTCAGAGAGAAGCCTTATATTGGTGCAGTGACATATCAAGTAACTTTTTATAAGTTACAATTTGCTTTCAGGACAGGCATGGTGGCTCACATCTGTAATACTAGCACTCTAGGAGGCAGAGACAGAAGGATATCTTGAGCTCAAGAGTTTGATACCAGCCTAAGCAAGAACACAAGCATACCCATCTCTATGAAAAATAGAAAAGAAAAAGACTACCCAGGTATACACATGTCTATAGTTCCAACTACTTGGGAGGCTGAGGCAAGAGGATTGTGCAAGCCCAAGAGTTTGAGAACTCTGATGTCACAGCACTCTACCCAGTGTAACAGAGTAAGTCTCTGTCATAAATAAATAAATACAAATAAAATTTGCTTTCAAAAGCAAATTGGTGGGAGTTTCAATATATATATAACATAAAAGTGAATGTCTGGTCAAAAAAGAACCTGCCATCTCATTTCTCTTGGCCTTCTCATTACTTGCTTTATGGAATCTCTGTGGCACCCTCAGGTGTCCAGGGGCATTTCAGGTTAACTAAAAATCCTTGGCATAGTGAAGGAAAGAAATGAGTGAATTAGTCAGGATAAGGTATGTTTTGCTGCAGTAATAAACACCACTGAAATTTCAGTTGCTTAATACACGGAAGTCTTTTCCCCATCCACATTAAATCCACCACCATGAGCCTGGGTAGCTCTTCGGGACAGCCATCTTTCATTGGGTGGTTCAGCCTCCCAGGTATTTATGTCACACCTCTTTCCCAATACATGCCCTTATGATGGCCACAGTAGGAGTCTCGTGCCTCTGCTATTAAATGTTTCAGTTCAGAAATGACACAAGTGACTTCCCATTTCAACCCATGCAAGGGAACTGGCAAATGTAGTCATCTATGTACCAGGAAGGGAGGAATGCCAGAAATACTGATATGCTGATGAGCTTTAGTAATATTTAATGCAACCAGTAAGGCTTAGTAGATGAGTAAGCCTTGTGATCCATTTACTGAGTGCATTGCAATGTATATAAAAACACTATGCATAGTTTATATTTTCCAGATAAAGGTTAAAAAATAATCTGAGACTATCTTGAGGTCAACACAGTTAAGATTTAACTGACCCTGGGTATGCCAATTCTTTGTCTTTACAGCAGAGTTCCTGAAAAGAGAGGAAAGGCTTAGGGAAAATCAAGATGACTTGACCAAATGAATGCATATGTAAAAAGAAATTGAAAAAATAATTCCCCAAGTTTTCATACTTTCAAAATGCAGCCAAAGAGCAGGGATGGGGGGAGATGAACTCAGTGGGTATACCCACAGCCCAATCTACCACATTTCAAATATTGTGATAGTGATTCATTCCACTGGAGATATGAGGTTGATGGAGTTGAAGGCAGGCTGGACCAAGCAGAAAGGTTCATGGCAAACTAGTAAATGTGTTCAATTTGTAGGGATGATTTGCATGCACAGAACACTATGCTGTTTACAAAGTACTTTAATATGCATGACCTTATCTGCTTTCAGAGGCTCACTGGTGCCCTGGGCAAGGATGATGTTACCACAGAGTAATGTCATAGCTTAGTCGTGAAAGATACAGAACACATCCTCAGCAACTCTTTAGGACAAGGAATCTGGTTCAGGCAGGTGCTTTAGAACACTTATGCAGGCTTCAGCCCCTACCCTGAAAACTGGAGACCCAGTAAACATAGACACCTACTACTGAGTCTTGTTGTTCACACAGACCAAATTTTAGGCTTGGACACCTCCAGCCAGTCTGTTTCAAACCTTTGCTCTCTGGACTTCAGAAAATTTTATCACCCAAGACTTTCACAGTAGTTGTGTTCACCTGAGGGAGGCAAGTAGGTGTTGCCATTGGAGTTGATAGTGGTGTTGTATTGTCAGTGGGATCACTCCACTGTCAGGGCCTAGATAAAGAAGGAGTGTTGGGCAGCACCTGTGGCTCAGAGGAGTAGGGTGCCAGGCCCATATACCAGAGGTGGCAGGTTCAAACCCAGCCCTGGCCAAAAACTGAAAAAAAAAAAAAAAGAAGAAGAAGATAAAAAGTAAAAAAGAGAGATGTCGAAGTAGACACCAGGGTATATAAAGTGGGCTGCTAGGGAGCAGGTGGCACAGGGCCAGGTAATCTGACATCTTGGGCCTTTTGGTCTTACTATATGGCTTCTTTTATCCTTCCTGCCTTGGGCAGGGTATCTGGGACAGAGCCAAGGGACCCTGCAGGAGGGAAGCAGTGTCTCTTGCCAGACGGGCCAGGGAAATTCCCAATCTCTGCCTGCTGAGGCTCTCAGACTCCTCATGTCCCAGGAAGAGACAGAACTGCTGGTCAGATTGCCAGACTCCTTGGATTGTTCCAAGGACTGGTCTGAGAGCCTCCAGCTCTTTTACCTCTCCAGAATGTCCTTCTCCTCTCTGCAGTTAATTGATCTTTCTTGTTTTTCTCCCTTGACAATTCAGATGCTATAATAAATGATTTGGAAGCCCTTTATCTGCCTTGGGCTCATGATAATTTGTAGGTCGACTCCTCAGGCATTCTCATCTCCTCTGTGTCTCAAGGACCTTCCTTTCTGCAGGCATAATGGAGACAGAAGACCCAATTCTTCACAAGGTAAAATACCTGCAGAAAAAGGGGAAAACAGAGAAATAAGCTGAGCAAGGTAGAATAAAAACAGTTTAGCTAGTTTGCTTTTAAACCAGCAGCTAAATTCTTTATCTGAGTAGTTCCTGTTTTTCCTAGAAGCCTAGCCTATAAGAGATACAGCTTGCAAACACCTCCACTGGGTCTGTAAACACTCTGAAGAAATAATGACTGCAGAGGAAGATGTATGCCAGGCCTGGCAAGAAACATTAACCAGGCTCTCCCCTGCCCAGTCATCATTCAAAGCAAATACCCATTGTGGGGATTTGTATTATGGCCAAGGCAGAGATCAGGGAAATAGCTTGATCCCTGAAATATGGGTGGGGGGAGGTTTGTACCCTAATTAACAGAGGAAGATGCCTCTGGGGTAGAGATCAGGAAAATTCTCCTGTTCCACCCATTCTTCAAAGGAGCCTGACACTGTCATGTCTGCTCCACAGTGAACTAGTGGGGATTAACCTCCCCCAAGGAATCTGTGTGCTGCCCCCACACAGACAGGAGGCTGTCCCCACACAAGGCTCAAGTTTTGGATTTCCCACTGCTGCTCAGACCCTTAAAGTTAATGATTATACCAAAATATATACACTGGTAATCATTCTAGGGCAGTGCCTTTGGCTCAGTGAGTAGGGCACCTGCCCCATATACCGAGGGTGGTGGGCTCAAGCCCCTTTGGGTGGGCAAATTATGAACCCAAGTGTTCTCAACACAGAAATATCCATTAGAATCACATGGTATGTTTCTTAAAACCATTATCCAGACCCTTCTTCCCTGACCAATAATTAAATTAGAATGCCTGAGTCCACATATTCATATTTCTAAAAGAACATCCAGATACTTATCTGTTGATGCATTAACTTTTCAATGTATTGTGATAATCCCAGCCTATGCATTGTTTTCTTCTTGTATCTCCATTAATCATTGTACCTTGTAATAATATAGGGCAAAACAAAGCATGTCCATATACATATTACACTCCATCATACCTGAAAAGAAAGGCTCTTACTCACAGTTATTCCTGCCAACCTACATAATATCTAACATGAAGAGGATGCTCAGTGTTTATCAAGCATTAATTATCTTATAAGATTTTGATAGCATAATTTTATTATCATCATCACAATTTTGCTGTTGAGAAAACTGATCCCAGGTACAGTTAAATGGCTTTGCCTCAGATAACACAGCCTGTAAGAGGAAAGGTCAAGACTGGAACCTAGATCTCTTAAGTCTGTTATGATTTCCACACTCTTCTCATTCCTCTCATCAATCTTTGTCCAGGTCTGCCCCTGGCCTCACATTAGTCTTAACACTGTCCCTCAGGAAGATAGAGGTTTCTAAGCTCTGGAACACAGCTTTGAGAAGCACCTAGGACCTGATCACATCACAGACAGACCACAAGTCTAGCCCTGGAGCTGAGCTTAACTAGGAAAGTGGTATGCCTAGAGACACAAGATTGATATCAAGAATCTACAAAGGAAGATAGTAGATGGGATGGATCTTCGATTTGAATCTCCTCGCCATTTCAGGTGAGAAGGGAGAGGGCTGTATCTTTCCCTGCATAGAGTGCCAGTGCAGACAGGCATAGCTGGGTGTGCAGCAAGGTGGTGGATTGGATTGCCAGACTGGAATTTTAACCCGGAACTCTGGAGTCTGGCAGAGAAGTTTTGGGTCACTGCTGAAGTGGCGCCAGCCATGGTGGCCAGGTGGCCTGAGGCAGCACCAACCAACCCCTCCCCTAAGGAGGACTGCAGTTCCCAATTCGTGGTGAGTTTGGGACTCCTGGGCGTAATTTGGCGACCGGAAAGAGGAGCCGTTTGGACCCCGTTTGGAGTGGCAGGAGTCTAGGCAGCCAGAAAGAAAATTGAAGAAGAATCCCATTTAGAAAACAGACACACTTTGTAATTATACAGATGATGACAGCCACAGCCACCTTTTCCCAGGAGCCAGATGTGGCGATTTGAATCCCACCAGCAGGCAGCCATTCTGCACCCAAAACTGCTCCAGGATACCCCGCACTTTACAGGAACTTCTGCAAGGGGGAACTTGTGAAACCTCCCAGTGAAGATTTTATCTTTTTTTTTTTTTCTTCTGAAATCAGTTAAATTAACAGAAGGGTGAGGGTTTAGGTGGCAGAATGCATGGGGGATACAAGTTTAACAGTTTGGGGAGTGCAGTAATCTGGCGGATTGCTGGATTCAGGGTATGACCCTGAGCCACAGAGTCTGATAGAGAAGTTTTTGTGCTCCCACACTAAAGCAGCTGGCCAGCAGCAACCAGCCCCTCCACCATAGAGACTCCTGAAAAGATTTTGGGTTCCGCTGCTGAAGTAGAGAGCACCAACGGCAACCAGCCCCTCACCCAGGGAAGATTACAATTTCCAGTTTGAAGGGAAACTAGGAGTTGAGTAGAAAAACAGATGAAGTATAGACTCCTGCACCAAATTTGGAGGGCAGATAGGGGTGCCAGGTCAGTGGAGGCTGGGGGACTAGTCAGGAAACAGTCATGTTTTGAGAGTTCAGAGATGGCAAATGCATAGCACCTCTTCCTGAAGGCCAAGTATGGCAAGTGGAGTCTCACCTCCAGGTAGCCATCCTGTACCTAAAACTGGTTCAGGATGCCCCACACTTTGTGAGAACTGTTGTGGGGAGAGTTTGTGCAGCCCGCCAGCCAGGATTCCTTTTGAAACCTGTGGCACCAACATAACTTCAGAGTCTGAGCCCAAGCAGGTAGCCAGGCAACCATCAAAGAAAACAATGTAAACTGAGAAATAGTATAAGCCTGGGACCACCCATGGAGCCATCTGCTGTCCAGAAAGTATATTGCAACATAAATATATTCCCACTGAAGTTGATCCCTATGTATAGTTGTATATTTTTATACAAGAATAACATTTTTCTTAGTGGTGACCTTTTTAAAAACTATCAATACTATTTTTCTTTTTTCTTCTCTCTTCTTCTCCTTCCCTTCTTATGGTTGCTGAGAGTGCTCACATCAGACTACTAGAGTTGTTTTTTTTTCCTTCTTTTTTTTTTATCAGTTTATGATTACTATCATTTTGGCTGGGATTTTTTTTTTGTTATTCTTGTTATTTTTCTGTTTGTTTACTTGTTTCTGATTGTATGTGCATCTGTGTGTGCTTGGGTGTCTGGTAGCTTTTTTGTCTATTTGTTTGTTTTGTGTTTTGTGCTTTGCTAAATCCTCAGGCTGGCTATTTTCCCTAACTCCAAGTTTCACATTCAATAATAACATGGGGCAGTGGGGGTGATGGCTAACTGGAGCTAGTTTTCAACAAAAACTCTAGTCCAGGGGCAGAGATAATGGCCAGAAAGAACCCAATGTAGCTGAAGGAAGGGAGCTGCACTGAAAGAATAGAGAGATAATGCACATCTCCCCTGCTGAGGCAAGACATGATTACAAGGAAACATATTTCAGCAGGTAGAGGCTTGGGTCTCTGTGCTATGGGTGGGGACTCAGGAGCTGCTGAGGTGCACAAGTCTAATGGGAGACACCTCCCATCCAACATCAGCATTAATATAGCGAACCTGTTGGGGTCTAACTTTGGAGAGTCACCTCCCCAACTCTGTGGTCTGCCAGAGGAAACCAGACCTCACCCTATAGGGATTTCAGAGTTACAGAACAGCAGTGACAAACAGCGGTTAAGGGAGAATCTCTTTTGCTATCTGGATATCCTCAGGTCTAGATTGACTTCAGTGGAACATTCTCCAACTGTCATTGAGTGCCTGAGACAGACAGGCTTCAGCTCCCACTGCTGGCTGGCAACAAAGAGTGGTAACTGAGTGGTTACATTGACTCTGGAAGACATAAAAACCTGCCACACTCACTTATTGGAAAACTGGATCACAGCCCTGTGGGGTTACCACTGGTGGGGTGTGACAAAGGTGCAAGGTGGGGAAGGGAGGCATCAACCTTCCCAGACCAATTATTTTCTGGGTTGGACCTTCTGACCTCACAGAGCACTGGAGTGAGTCATACCTCAGCTTCCAGCAGACCCCCTGCTATCTAGTTGCCAAAGACCTTTTGAATTCCCCATCTGAGACCAGTGCTGACAGGGATGATTGCTTTGGATCACTTAAACTGGGCCAATCACCCAAGGACTATCCAAAGTGGTACCTTGGGTGTGCGGTTGTGGGAAAGTGTGATTTTCCTTTCACAATTGTAGCCTATGGGGGGCGGGGTGACTTAATTGCTGGTATTTCTCAACACCTGAGACTTCAAGCCAGAGTAACTGATACACTAGGGTTGAACAGAGACCAGCTGAAAACAAGACAGAGACACTTAGCCCCACCACACCAAGCAGGCCCACAGTTTCTCAGGCCATAGCACTATACGGTTCCTTGGCAAAGCTCTAGGGGAAAAGGTACAGACACCAGTCCCAGGTTTTGGGCAAAGGGCTAACTAATCACTATTCCTGGAGCCCCCACCCCAACTTCTCCTTATCTGCTCACCTAGCCAAATGGCGTAAATTCGGCATAGGGTGGAATCAGTGGAAAAACTCCAGTAACATGAATAACCAGAGTAGATCAACCCTGCCCCAAGGAAGGACATGGCAGATGCAACTGAAGACCCTATCATAAACAGACAGTTGAGATGTCAGAAATTGAGTTCAGAGTCTGGATAGCAAATAAGATCAACAGAATGGAGGAAAAGAAGGAATCATAATTTCAAATTATTCAAAAAATGTCTCAAGAATTCAACAATTTCAAAGATAAAATAACCAAAGATTTAGATATATTGAAGCAAGAGTTTGCAGGCCTCAAAGATCTGAAAAATATGATAGAATCCCTTGCTAACAGAATGGAGCACACAGAAGAAAGAATCTCTGACACTGAAGACAAAGCTTTTGAAAATGCCCAAGAGCTCAAAGATGAAGAGAAATGATGAGCAAAAACAGATCATTCTATCAGAGAGCTCTGGGATAATTCGAAGAAAACTAATATTTGCCTTTTAGGACGCCTGGAAGACGATAGTTGCTTCACAAAACACAGAGGCTCTTCTTCATGAAATTATGAAAGAGAACTTTCCAGACATGCTAAGAGATTCTGAAATTCAGATAGCAGACAGTTTCAGAACCCCAGCATGACTCAACCCAAACAAGACATCCCCCAGGCACATCATAATTAACTTCACCAAAGTGAATATGAAAGAGAAAATTCTAAAACCAGCTAGATGTAAGAAAACCATAACCTACAAAGGGAAGAATATTAGAATTACTGCAGATCTCTTTGCTGAAAACTTCTAGGCTAGAAGAGGGTGGTCATAGACTTTTAATCTCCTAAAACAAAACAACTTTCAACCCAGGATCCTGTATCCAGCTAAACTGAGTTTCATCTATGATGGAGAAATTAAATACTTTAACGGAATACTTTAATGGCATTCACCTGTTGAAGAAATTTGCCATAACTAAACCAGCTCTCCAGGATATTCTCAGACCTATTCTCCGTAATGACTAGGACAATCCTCTACCACTCAGAAACTTTTGATCAAATTCCAACTTCTACAGTGGTAAAAGGATTAAAAATGTCCCCTGGACATTTGAAAAACTTGATACGCAAAATTCTACCAGGCTTATCAAAAGTGAATGGCTTAAATTGTCCTCTAAAGGGGCCCAGGTTGGCTGACTGGATACAAAAACTCAGACCAGCTATCTGTTGCATACAAGCATCTCATCTTACCTTAAAAGATAAATGTAGACTCAGGGTGAAGGGATGGTCATCTATATTCCAGGCAAATGGCAATCAGAAAAAAGCAGGCATTTCAATATTATCGCAGATACGATAGGCTTTAAATCAATAAAAGTAAGGAAAGATAAGGATAGTCACTTCATATTTGCTAAGGGTAACACTCAACATGATGAGATTTCAATTATTAACATTTATGCCCCCAACCAGAATGACCCTCAATTTATAAGAGTCTTTAACAGACATTAGCAATTTTATTTCCTCCAGAACCATAATAGTCAGAGATTTTAACACCCCTTTGGTAGTTTTGGATAGACCCTCCAGTAATAAACTAAGCAAAGAAATTTTAGACTTCACCCAACCATTCAACGACTGGATTTAACAGACATCTACAGAGCATTCCATCCTAATAAAACTGAATATACATTCTTCTCATCAGCCCTTGGAACATCCTCAAAATTGATCACATCCTAGGTCACAAGACTAACCTCAGCAAATTTTGAAAAATAGACATTATTCCTTGTGTCTTCTTGGACCATCATGGAATAAAAGTTGAACTCAGTAACAACAAGAATCTGCATATTCATACAAAAACATGGAAACTAAATAACCTTATGCTGAATGATTGCTGGGTCGTACATGAGATTAAGAAGGAAATTATCAAATCTTTGGAACAAAACCATAATGAAGACATGAATTACCAGAACCTCTGGGATACCACAAAGGTAGCCCTAAGAAGGAAATTTATAGCATTGCAAGCCTTCCTCATGAGAATAGAAAGAGAGAAAGTTATCAACTTAATGGGACATTTCAAGCAACTGGAAAAGAAAGAACATTCCAATCCCAAACTCAGCAGAAGAAAAGAAATAACCAAAATTAGAGCAGAATTAAATGAAATTGAAAAAAAAGAATTATACAACAGATCAATAAATCAAAAAGTTGGTTTTTTGTAAAGGTCAATAAAATAGTTAAACCTTTGACTAACCTAACCAGGAAAAAAGAGTAAAATCTCTAATTTCATCAATCAGAAATGGTAAAGACAAAATAACAATAGACTCCTCAGAAATTCAAAAAACCCTTAATGAATATTATAAGAAACTCTATTCTCAGAAATACAAAAATCTGAAGAAATTGACCAATACTTGGAAGCATGCTACCTTCTTAGACTTAGCTAGAATGAAGTGGAAATGTTGAGCAGGCCTATATCAAGCTCTGAAATTGCATCAACTATCCAAAATCTACACAAAAAGAGAAGTCCAGCATCAGATGGCTTCACATCAGAATTCTACCAAACTATTAAAGAGGAACTAATATCTATATTACTTAACCTTTTCCAAAATATAGAAAAAGAAAGAATACTTCCAAACACATTCTATGAAGCAAACATCACCTTGATTCCCAAACCAGGAAAAGACCCAAGAAGAAAAGAATATTATAGACCAATATCACTAATGAATATTGATGCAGAAATAATAAGACCCTAGCAAACAGAATCCAGCAACACATCAAACAAATTATACACCATGACCAAGTGTGTTTTATCCCAGGGTCTGAAGGCTGGTTCAATATACATAAATTTATAAATATTATTCATCACATAAATAAATTAAAAAACAAAGACCATGTGATTCTCTCAATTGATGCAGAAAAGCTTTTGATAATATCCAGCAGCCTTTCATGACCAGAGCACATAAGAAAATAGGTATAAAAGGGACATTTCTTAAACTGACAGAGGCCATCTACAGCAAACCCACAGCCAATATTGTATTGAATGGAGTTAAACTGAAATCATTTCTTCTCAGATCAGGAACCAGTCAAGGTTGCCCATTGTCCCCACTGCTTTTTAACATTGTAATGGAAGTCTTAGCCATCACAATCAGGCAAGAAAACGCGATTGAGAGTATCCATATAGGATCAGAAGAGATCAAACTTTCACTCTTCGCAGATGATGTGATTATATATCTGGAAAACACCAGGGATTCAACTACAAAACTCTTAGAAGTGATCAAGGAATACAGCAATGTCTCACGTTACAAAATCAATACTCACAAATCTGTAGCCTTTATATATACCAATAATAGTCAAGCTGAAGAAATAGTCAAGGACTCTATTACTTTTGCAGTAGTGCCAAAGAAGATGAAATATTGGGGAATTTACCTAACAAAGAATGTGAAAGATCTCTATAAAGAGAACTATAAAACTCTAAGAAAAGAAATAGCTGAAAATATTAACAAATGGAAAACCATACCATGCTCATGGCTGGGAAGAATCAACATTGTTAAAATGTTCATACTACACAAAGAAGTATACAATTTTAATGCAATCCCTATTAAAGCACCACTGTCATACATTAAAGATCTCAAAAAAAAATACATCATTTTATATGGAATCAGAAAAAACCTCGAATAACCAAGACATTACTCAGGAATAAAAACAAAACAGGAGGAATCATGCTACCAGACCTCAGACTATACTATAAATTGATAGTGATCAAACAGCATGGTACTGGCACAAAAACAGAGGTAGATGTATGGAACAGAATAGAAAACCAAGAGATGAGCCCAGCTACTTACCATCATTTGGTCTTTGATAAGCCAATTAAAAACATTCAGTGGGGAAAAGACTCCCTATTTAACAAATGGTGCTGGATGAACTGGCTGGTGACCTGTAGAAGACTGAAACTGGACCCATACCTCTCACCATTAACTCAGATATATTCTCCTGGATTAAAGACTTAAACTTAAGAAATGAAACTATAAAAATACTAGAAGAAAGTATAGGAAAACACTTGAAAAAAAAATCGGCCTGGGCAAAAATTTTATGAGGAGGACCTCTGGGCAATTAAAGCAACATGAAAAATACATTACTGGGATCTGATCAAACTAAAAAGTTTCCACACTGCCAAGAACACAATAAGTAAAGCAAGCAGATAGCCCTCAGAATGGGAGATATTTTCAGGTTGTATCTCCAACAAAGGTTTAATAACAAGAATCCACAGAGAACTCAAATGTATTAGCAAGAAAAGAACAAGTGATCCTATCTCAGTGTGGGCAAGGGACCTGAAGAAAAACTTCTCTGAAGAAGACTGATGAACAGCCTACAGACATATGAAAAAATGGTCATCATACTTAATCATCAAAAAATGTGAATCAAAATCACTTTGAGATATCATCTAACTCCAGTAAGATTAGCCCACATCACAAAATCCCAAAACCATAGATGTTGGTGTGGACTTGAAGGAAAGGCAACACTTCTGCACTGCTGGTGTGAATGTAAACAAATATGTTCCTTTTGGGAAGATGTTTGGAGAACACCAGGGATCTAAAAATAGACCTGCCACTTGATCCTTCAATTTCTCTATTAGGTATATATCCAGAGGACCAAAAATCACTTTATAACAAAGATATTTCCACCAGAATGTTTATTGCACCCCAATTCATAATTGCTAAGCCATGGAATAAGCCCAAGTGCCCATCAACCCATTAATGGATTAATAAATTGTGGTATACGTACAACATGGAATATTATGCAGCCTTAAAAACGGAGACTTTACCTGTTTCATGTTTACATGGATGAAGCTGGAACATATTATTCTTTGCAAAGTATCTCAAGAATGGAAGAAAAAGTATCCAATGTACTCAGGCCTACTATGAAACTAATTTATAAGAACCTACACTTCCATATGAAAAATAACCCAACTACAGACCAAGAAGAAGGGGAAAGGGGAGAAGAAGGGGAGGGGAGGGGGGAGGATAGGTGGAGGGAGGGTAATTGGTGGGACTATACCTATGGTGCATTTTACAAGGGTACATGTTAAATCTACTAAGGATAGAATATAAATATATCAATTCAATAACTAAGAAAATGCAATGAAGGCTATGTTAACCAGTTTGATGAAAGTATTTCAAATTGTATGTAAAACCAGCACATTGTACTCCATAATTGCATTAATATACACAGCTATGATTTAATTTAAAAAAAAAGTATAAGAGACATCATAAGAAGGGTGGAGCAAGATGGCAAACCAGAAGGATTGTTCATCTGAGCTCTCCTTGAATGACTGGGGAAAAGGAGAGAACCCAGACATACCTGGGGCAGGGACCTTGCCCAGTGTCATAACCCAGGGAGCATGGTGAGGAGGTGGTAAAATAGATACAGTGTATGATCCAGAGAAGTGGAAAGCTGATGAATTAGGCAAGTGATTGTGACCAGCTCAGATTGTCTGGCCCCCCACAGACAGCAGTACAATGGAAGCCTTTTCGGGGTTTATAGTTGTTAGAGAAAGCTACACATTGAGTGGAAAGGTTAGAAGAGTGGGCGAACTTGAACAGTATACAGCAACCATCTTTGAATCCTGGTTGGAGTGAATTTACCACAGGTTTGGTGGCTGGTGAGGTGGCCATATTGAGAAGGTCTCAGTGGTCAGGGGACTGCCATTGTGGGAAAGTCATGAGAATGTTTTAGTAGGGCCCTAAAGTACAGCTATCTTAATTCCCCCTGCCAGGATCAGAACTCCACTCTTGGGACTCCACTCTGAGTCCCTCACTCAGGCTGAGGGACTCCCACACCCCATGGGAACTGAAGTCAGGGGGCACTGTGAGACCTGCCCGTGAAGAATTCTTGTGAGTTTTAAAATCCCAACCTAGCAGGGTCTGAATGCTAAGAAAACAATCAGGGGATTACCAAAGGCAACTAAGTTTGGAGTAAGTACCATAGAGGTTGCTGGCTGTGCTCTCTGTCTCAAAACAAACAAACAAACAAAAGAAAACCACAGCACCACCTGCTGTCCCATTGACATATTGCAAAGTATTGTCATCAAGAGCAGGGACTTCTCTTTATTTGGCTTTGCTCAGTTGAGGCCACTTCAAGACTTAAGCTTTGAGACGGGGTAATTTGAAGCAAAGGAGGTAATGAGAAGGAAAAAGGAGGACAAGAAGGTGAATAAGAAGAAAGAACACATGAGAAGGAACCAACAGAAAAGTTAGGGCAACATGAAAAGCCAAAGCAGAGGAACTCAATCAACAGACCATAAGGAAGCTACTGCAGAAGACTCCACCTATAAAATATTAATGGACTTGACAGAAAGGAGATCTAAAATATGGATAATAAAGATAAGAAAAGGAAAGGACCAGAAAATGGAAAGACAGAAAAAAAGTTCGACAAGAGATATGTAGAATATAGAAAGAATATGGCAGAGCTTAAGAAAATGAAAGATAATCAGGGAATGTAAACATGTAGTAGAAAGTATCAAAAATGGATTAGACCAGGGAGAAGAAAGTTTCTGAGTTAACCTAGATAAAGAGGCAGAAAAGAAGAGAGAGAAAAATAATAGGCACTTAGAGTACTATGAGACTCCATGAAGCCTTCAAACATATGAGTAATAGGTATTCCTGAATGGGAAGAAGACTGTGCAAAAGGAATGGAAGCCCTACTGGAGAATATCCTCAATGTAAACTTCCCAAGTTTTACTAAAGTCCCTGACACACCCATTTCAAATGAATATCACACCCTGGGTCATCTCAACTCAAACAGAGCCTCTTTAAGACACGTTGTAACAAACCTGTCCAAAGTCAACATGAAAGAAAAATTTCTGCCAGGAGTGAGCACCAACCGAACTACAGAGATAAAGCCATAAGGATGACAGCAGACTTTCAACTGAAACCATCAAAGTCAAAAAAGCATTGTTGGGCAGCACCTGTGGCTCAGTGGGTAGGGTGCTGGCCCCATACACAAACAGCAGTGGGTTCGAACCCAGCCCCAGATAAACTGCAACAAAAAATAGCCAGGAGTGTGGCAGGCACCCATAGTCCCAGCTACTTGGGAGGCTGAGGTAAGAGAAACACATAAACCGAGAATTTGGAGGTTACTGCGAGTTGTGATGCCATGGCACTTTACCAAGGGTGATAAAGTGAGACTCTGTCTCAATAATAATAATAATAATAATAAAATAAAATAAAGAGCATGGTCATCAATCTTCAACATTCTTAAACAAAACAATTTTCAGCCCAGAAGTCTGTATCCTGTGGAGCTAAGTATCAAAAATGATGGCAAAATCAAATTGTGGATATACAAGCACTGAGGAAATTCACCACAACAGGACCAGTTCTACAGGAAATACTTTGATCTATTCTCAACACCGACCATCACAATAGACCACCAGCAAAGTAAACCCCCAGAAGCTAAAGGTTAAAACTTAACATCCACAGTGACACAATGGACTCTCACAAAATAAGATGAATAGAACCCCACCACATTTTTCAAGTCTCTCAATAAATGTCAGTGGTCTGAATTCACCACTGAAAAGGCACAAGTTGGCTAACTGGATAAAAAACACAAGTCATTCATACCCTGTCTCCAGGAGACATGCCTAGCCTTGAAGGACAAATCAAGACTCAGGGTTAAGGGATAGAAAACAGTATTCAAAAAAAGTAGAAATCAGAAGAAAGGAGGGGTGGCAATCTTATTGTCAGATTCAAGCAGATTTAAAGCAACTAAATTTAAGAAAGACAAAGATGGACACTATTCTGGTCAAAGGAACAATACAAAAAGAAGACATTATAATTTTAAATATTTATGTGCCCAACTTAAATACTCCCAGATTTATGAAACAGACCTTGATGGCTCTGCACAATATGATATCCCATAACACTATAATAGTTGGAGACTTAAACATCCTTCTGACAGAACTGGACAGATCCTCTAAACAGAATCTAAACAAAGACACAAAAGACTTAAATGTGACCATAGAACAAATGGGATTAATAGACATATATAGAACACACCATCCCAAAGTTAAGGAACATACATTTTCTTTATCAGCCCATGGTACATACTCCAAAATCAAACACATCCTAGGATACAGATCAAACCTCAGCAAAATTAACAGAATAGGAATTATAACTTGTATCTTCTCAGACCACTGAAGGTGCAATAAAGGTACTCAATTCCAACAAAAACTTTCAGCCCCATATAAAGACTTGGAAATAAAACAACCTTATGCTGAATAAGGGTTCAGGAAAAGATAAAAGAGGAAATTGTTAAATTCCTCAAACATAACAAGAATGAAGACACAAGTTGTCAAAACCTGTGGGATACAGCCAAAGCAGTCTTAAGAGGGAAATGTATTGCATTAGATGCCTACATTTGAAAAACAGAAAGAGAGCACCTCAACAAAGAGAGCAAGTTCATAAGCAAACCCATGAACCATCTTATGGAACTGGAGAAAGAAGAACAATCTAATCCCAAACCCAGCAGAAAAGAAGAAATAACCAAAATTAAATCAAAGATCAATGAAATTGAAAAGAAAAGAATCATTCAGAAAATTAATAAAACAAAAAGTTGTTTTTTGAAAACATAAATAAAATTGATAAACCTTTGGCCAGATTAACTAGAAATAGAAAAGCAAAATCTCTAATAACCTAAATCAGAAATGGTAAAGAGGCAATAACAGGAGAAGACACAGAGATAAAAGAGATCAGCTTTGAGTACTATAAGAAATTCTGCCCAGAAATTTGACAACATAGAGGAAATGGATCAATACTTGGAGTCACACACTCTCTCTAGACTTAAACAAGAAGAAATAGATCTCTTAAATAGACCAATTTCAAGAAATGAGATCAACAAACAATAAAAAAACTCCCAACAAAAAAAAAAGCCCTGGTCTAGATGACCTTATACCAGAATTCTATCAAACCTTCAATGAAGGGCTTATACCCATACTGCAGAAATTATTCTAAAAAATTGAGAAGGAAGGAATCTTCCCCAACACATTCTATAAAACAAACATCACCCTGATACCAAAACCAGAAAAAGACCCAACTAAAAAAGAGAATTTCAGACCAATTCCATTAGTTAATATAGATGCAAAAATTCTCAATAAAATACTAGCCAATAGATTACAGCTACACATGAAAAAAAAATCATTCATCATAATCAAGTTGGTTTCATCCCAGTGATTCCAGGCTGGTTTAATATGCAAGTTCATAAACGTAATTCTCCATATCAACAGAAGCAAAAACAAAGACCATATGATCCTCTCAATAGATGCAGAAAATGTATTTGATAAAATCCAGCATCCTTTTCTAATGAGAACACTTAAGAATATAGGCATAGGTGACCCATTTCTTAACCTGATCAAAGCCATCTAAGACAAAAGCACAGCTAATCTTACACTAAATGGAATAAAACTGAAATCTTTTCCAGTTACAACTGGAAGCACACAAAGTTGTCCTCTATTGCCACAACTATTCAACGTAGTACTTGGAAGTTCTAGCCAATACAATCAGGGAAGAGAAGAAAATGAAGGGCACCCAAATGGGTGCAGAGGAATTCAAACTCTCCCCTTTTGCTGATGATATAATTTTATACTTAGAGAACCCCAAAGTCTCAACCACAAGACTCCTGGAAGTGATCAAAAAACATAGCAGTGTCTCAGGATATAAAATCAAAGTCCACAAATGAGTAGCCTTTGTATATGCTAATAACAGCCAAGATGAGTAGCTAATCATGTACACATTTCCCTTCAAAGTAGCTTCAAAAAAAAGAATTGCCTAGGAATATACTTAACGAAAGAGGTGAATGACATCTATAAAGGAAATTATGAAAACCTAAGAAAATGAATAGCAGAGGATATTACCAAATGGAAGAACATACTATGCTTGTGGCTAGAAACAATCAACATTGTTAAAATGTCTATACTATCCAAAGCAATCTATACATTCAAGGTAATCCCCATTAAAATACCATCATCATAATTTCCAGAATTGAAAAAACTAATTCTTCATTTGGTATGGAACCAGAAGAAACCCCATATAGCCAAGGCAATTCTTAATAATAATAAAAAAAAAAAGCCAGGAGTATCACCCTACCAGACTTTCAGGTATACTACAAGGCCACAGTGATCAAAACAACATAGTATTGGCACAAAAATAGACACTGACATCTAGAACCCAATAGAAAACCATGAGCTAAAACTAACATCTTACAGCCACCCCATCTTTAATAAACCAAACAAGAACATATGCTGGGGAAAAGAACCCCTATTCTAGTGGTTCTCAACCTTCCTAATTGCCTCATTGTTATAAATGGAAAAAAAGAGGTCACAACCCACAGACTGAGAACCACTGCCCTATTCAATAAATGGTTCTAGGAGAACTGGATAACCACATGTAAAACACTGAACCTGGATCCACACCTCTTAACACTTACAAAAATTGATTCAAGATGGATAAAAGATTTAAATCTAAGGCATGAAACAATAAAATTATTCAAAGAAAGTATGGGGAAAACACTTGAAGATATTTGCTTGGAGAAAAGAAGACTTTTGTGGCAAACGCAACAATAACAAAAATAAACAAATGAGACTTAATTAAACTAAAATACTTCTATATAGCTAAGGAAACAACAACAAAAGCAAACAGATAACCTTCAAAATGGGAAAATACATTTGCATATTATGAATTAGACAAAAGTTTGATAACTAAAATCTCTAGACAACTTAAAATAATCAAAAGAAAAAGATCAAGACCCAACAGTCCCATATCTCATTGGGCAAGAGATATGAATGGAACCTTCTCCAAAGAAGACAAACAAATAACTAACATATGAAAAATTTTTCATTGTTCCTAATCCACAGAGAAATGCAAATCAAAATTACCCTGAGATATCACCTAACCCCAGCAAGAATGGTCCAGGTCGCAAAGTCTCAAAGCTGCAGATGTTGGCGTGGATGTGAAGAGAAAGAAACACTTACTGCTGATGAGACTACAAACTAATACAACCTTTTTGAAAGGAAGTATGTAGAATCCTCAAAGAACTCAAATTAAACCTCCCATTTGATCCTGCAACCCCATTACCAGGTATCTACTGAGAAGAAAAAAACTCCTTTTATCATAAGGACATTTGCACTAAACTTTTTATCACAGCTCAATTTATAATTGCCAAAATGCGGAAACAGCTGAAATGCCTACCAACCCAGGAATGGATTAACAAGCTGTGGTATATGTGTACCATGAAATACTATTCAGCCACTAAAAAAGATGGAGACTTTACATTTTTGTATTAACTTGGATGGAGGTGGAACACATTCTTCTTAGTAAAGCATCCCAAGAATGGAGAAGCAAGAATCCAATGTACTCAATTCTAAGATGAAGGCAGCAGAAGAGTTAATATGGGGGCAGGGGTAGGGAATGAGCAAGTGGGGAGAGGGGAGGAGGGAGGTAGATGGGGTTTCACAGTGTATGGTACACGTTTTAGGGGAGGGACACAACTGTAAGTGAGACTTTATCTAACCTAGTTCTTTGTACCCTCAATGAATCCCAAACAATAAAATTATTTTAAAAGTTTTTAAAAAGTAAATAAAAAGAGACAGCATAAACTCTAAAGTAGATACAGTGAATTCACCCAGCACATCAAATGCAGAGGCAAAGGCACAATGGTATGGGAATTTAGTAAGCATTGATACTAGAATAAAAGTATTCCAAATATACATGATGTGGATTTCAGATGAAGAGAACAGCAGGAATGGTGAGAAGCAAAATTCAGAGATACAGGCTAAGAAATTTTTGTGTTTGATTAAGTCGTCCAAAGTGCTAAGACATCAACCCTGAATGCTACACCAGCTTCAATGATCTAAGTTTTAAAGGGTAAAAATTAAAGGCATCAGCTTAATATTTATAAAAGTATTATCTTCAATAGAATTCATTGTATACTGTCTAGTAAAAGTATGAAATATGTGAACTGAATTGACAACAAATTATATAGATCTGGAGTAGTTTGCAGGAAAGCTTGAAAGACTTTAAAACAAAGAACACTTTGCCCTGCTCTTAATGAACACACACAGGCTTCTGTAGGCTGTGTCCTAATAGAAATCACAAAGACAATAACCACAACAATTGAGTACCTAAGAGTCCAGCTCATCAGCTACATACTGGAATTTCCTTCTAGGAAGATCTTTTCAAGTGTTTATCTTTTCTGTCTCAAAATTAACCTCCCATAGGATGTCCTTAGAAAACCAATGACTAGTAAAACTGTAACAAATCCAAGTGGGAAGTAGGAGCTCTCCTAATCAACACAATTTTTTTCTCTCTGAGAATCCAAGTTCTTTCCCCAAAACACTAAAAGGAAACTGCAGGCAAAGAAAAAATATCTTCCATTTTTTGGTCTAAAAAGTGTCACTCCAGCATCCGCTGTGTTTGCGAGATAAGCTCTGCACTGGGGAGGGACAGGACCATGCCAGGAAATTGAGGATGTGTTGGTATTTTCCCAAGCTGTATTAACACTTCTCCTCATGCTTTGCAGAGATTAGAACTTTTATCACTGACTCACACGCTTTTTAAAAAATTGTATTAAGCTGTAATTTTTTTAGAGTAGAATAGACCAAAATTGTTCTCTTTCTCAGAATGCTTTGAGATGACGTGGCTGAATACTGACAAGGACTCCAAACCCCACTAAGCTGAAACTCTCTCACTTTACGGTGGGTGGGTGCACTCTTCTCACAATGGGCAAGAACAGACTCGTGGAAATGTCTCTTTTAAGGAATGGAAGAAAGGGATCGCATTTGCCTTTTGATCACGGGTCTCTGGACAGAAGAAAAGTAGAAGTCACCAAGATATTGTCAACCAAAAGAAAGTCCAGGAAGTAAGAACAGGAGCCTGCAGTTATGACAGGTAAGAAAGGGTTGTGACTCTGAGCAGGCAGAGCATGGAGCAGGTGGAGTTAGAGAAGGTAACAGACAAAAATGTACGAAAGGCCAGGTGATGGGAGTGGGGAGAGGTCCAGGCCAAGACGCTATAAAGTGAGAACGTGGTGATTTTGATGTGCCCATTCATTGAATGCTAGTCATGAATCAGATTTCTTTTAAATGCTTTAAATCCGTGCTTTCATTTATCCCTCATCAGTTTAGGAAGCAGATATCATATTTCTATGCTGTACAGATGAGGAGCATCCAGGTTAAAGAAGCCAATCAGTTGGTGAGGATTGGGGTGTTGACTGAAACTCAGTTCCTCCAACTCTACCACCCAGGCTCTTGGCCATGATGTGACCCAGGCGCCCATGCCATGCCACCCCCCCCACACACACCTAATAGGCTGCATGCACAGTCTTCTCCAAGGAGGGGATGGTCCTAGGGGTGATCAGCCTGAATCTTTAGGTCAGGTCTGACAACATAGCGAGGCCCTCAGGGTAAGGACAAGATCTTTTTTATGTTTTCTGTTTCCCTGGCACCCAGTCTGGTGGAAAGGCCGGACCCTGTGGCCATTGCAGATGCACCCACAATACCCACACCAGAAGATAGAGAGATAAGAGAAGTCTAGGCCATGGGTGGCTGCTGGCCTAGGCTGTGGTGAAGAGCTGCCACTGCCAGTTGTCCCATCTACCTGGTAGCTGGCTGCCTGCCTGAACTCCCATAAATCAGAGATACTATTTAGTGCTAAAGCAAATTAAGCAGGCTTTAACTGTCCATGAAGAACAGTTAGGCATTCCCAGAAGAGCAGAAAGATTTGGGATCCAACTTTTATAGAAAGTGGGGCTGTCATCTGTCTTCAAGTAAGAAAGAAAAAAGTCATTGCCAGGGTTGGCTTAGCCCACAGGAGGAACCCATAGTAAAGCAAGGACAGTAGAGGGGTGCAGAGGTACAAAGGGTAAGACATGCCTCTGTCCTCTAGATTTCAGCCTATTTGGAATGAGAAGGGAATTGACAACTCAAGAGGCCCCATCAATGCCAAACCAATTTCCAGAGTCTGTGAGTTAGTCCAGAGCAAGAGGAGAGTACTGGAGCCTAGGGGAGTCAAGATAGTCTCTCTGGGGAAAATTTCATTTGCAGGGAACTTGTAAAGATGAGTAGAACTCTAGAGAGTAGACGGGAGAGAAGGGGCAGTCTAGATATGAGACACAATGGGAGCCATGGCACACATGGGGGGTTGTGGGAGAGAAGTATGGAAAATTGGAAGAATGACTGGACCCCCAAACATGATGACCTTGAAAGGCAGTCTGAGGAATTAGGACAGAGGTTTGTGCTGGTCAAACCAAGCAGGGGCCCAAACAAGTCCAAATGCTGTCACCATCTGTATTTCTGTAGAAGCTTCTGTCCTTGCATTGATAACGTGACAACATTTCAGGGAAAGCTGGGGGGCTTCAGAAAACTATCAGAGCTCCTAATCCTTTGGGGACTAGAGAACTGCTCCCTGTGTAAACAGGCCCTTTCTTCAAGGCTTTATGAAAGACATCAGCCTCTGTGTAAAGCTTCTAGGGAAACTGATAAAAGGTGAATTTAAGCATTTTTTGTACAAAATAAAGCAAAAAAGAAAATCCTAAGAAAAGAGCAGAAAGAATTTTGTATCTGTTACGTAGGAAAGCATTACAAATTCAGATTTTACATAAAGCAATGTCTATTGCTCAAGACAAAAGGAAAAAAAGAGTATGACTACAATTGTGTGGAGATTGAGATGGGGAAAGGGTAAACACCACGATCACCATAAGGTTAACATTAAAGGGTTTAGGAAAACGTATTTGTTCCCTGTGACTGCCATAGCAAGTTAGATAACAAATTTGGTGCTGAAGACAACAGCAATTTATTCTCTTATAATTCTAAAGGCTGGGAGTCTGCAATTGAGGTGCCAGCAGAGCCACCCTCCTCTCAAGGCTCTAGGGAATCTTTCCTTGTCTCTGACAGCTCTGGGGGACCCAAGTATTACTCAATCTGCAGGTGCATGACTCCAACACCTGCCTCCCTCCTCACTGTCTCTCCACCTTATCTGTGTCTTCCCCTCTTCTATATCTTGTAGGCACATTTGTCATGGGATTTAGGGTCCACCCAGATAACCAAGGTGATCTCATCTCCAGATCTTTAAGTGAATTTCATCTATAAGGATGGCTTTATCTAAATAAGTTCATACTCATAGGTTCTAGTTTTGAGGGCATAGGGATGTCTTTTGAGGGACCACCATTCAGCCCACTACAGGAAGTATAATTCATTTCCTCTGTTTCGTTGTCTTGGGTTAAGCTACATTATATGTGGCTTTGTTTCCATCCATGGATGAGAAAGCATGATGTCAAATGTAATACCTTACTGTCAGCAGGCTCCTCATAGCCAGGGCCTTTAGAAGGCCCTGAGTAATACCATGAAGATGATTAACCCTCCAGCTTACAGAAATTTGTGATACTTTTTTGCACTCATGATGTCCTGGAAACAGGCTGTTATATCTTAAACTTAGCTCAAAAGTTTGCAACTAGAATTTCTAGTCTAGTTTCTTCACCTAGTGCCCTTCTGAGCCACAAAATAGAAGATGCTTTCTTCTGTCAATGAATAGTAGAAAGCATCTCTTCCACCATACTCCACCCCACATATACCATTGCAGCAATTATCCAAAAGTGCAGATAACAGACACCTTTGTATTTCCTGCAATGGCTTCCATTTAAAGCCAATATCCTCAAAATGTGATTTTTATCTTTTTTTTTTCTTTGCAGTTTTTTAGGTCGGGAACCTGCCACTTCCAGAATATGGGGCCAGCACCCTACTCCTTTGAGCCACAGGCACTGCCTAAAATGTGATTTTTAAACTTGCATCATCTGCAGTGGTCCCCAAACACAGTCTACAGAACAGGGCTGATGTGTGTTCCTAAGAATCCACCTGAAAAACTTGTTAAATTTATGGATTCCCAAGTTCACTAGAGATTTTTATTTAAACCTGGAGTGAAGCCCATGGCTTTTTATGTTTAATGAGCTTCCCAGGTGACTCTAATTGGGTACAATGAGGTTTAAATGTTCTGGCAGTATATACAAATGTTTCTGTCATTTAAATGCCAAAGTCACATAAATCCCATGAAACAAGTGATGTGAGGTATCCTGGGGCCTCCAGACCCAGGCAGTCTGACCCCACAACCCCTCTCCCCTGTCCTAACACTTTCCCCCTTGCTTGCCAAGTCCAGCCACACTAGTTTCTTGGATCTACTTCAGACACTTCCTCATTAGGCCTTTGCCCTGGCTATTCCTTCTTCCAAGGACACTCCTCCTCAGCCATTAGCATGTCCCTCACCTGTTTCAGATCTCTCCTATCATGTCATCTTATAAAGAATTCTTTGTGTTACTACTCTATATGGCAGCATGTACACACACATGCTTAACGACAACTATTACTTTGCCTTATTCTTCAGAGCAACAATTAATACTTGTCAGGTTATATGTATTATTTGTTGGTTTTTGTCTGTCTCACAAGAATCTAAGCTCCCTGAGAGCAGAGGATTGTTTGCTTATTTTCCCTATGTTCATGCTATTTTGGTCCCTAGAACAGCCTACAAGACCTTATGCCAGTGGTTCTCAACCTTCCTAATGCCGTGACCCTTTAATACAGGTACTCATGTTGTGGTGACCCCCAACCATAAAATTATTTTCACGATGAAAACAATACCCAGGAATGGTGGCACAGAAAAGGCCAAAGAAAACCACAGACAGAATAAAAGCATGACTCAAAAGGGCTAGACAGAGAGCCAAGTCCTGGCTCCAGGCTGCAGAGGTAAAGGAATGCCAAGAGAGCAAGCAGGCTCAAGAGTATAGGAAAGAGTAAGAGTCAAAAGGGCCCCAGAGAGGGGCAGTGCCTGTGGCTTAAAGGAGTAGGGTGCCGGCCCCATGTACCAGATGAGGTGGGTTCAAACCCAGCCCTGGCCAAAAAAAAAAAAAAGGCCCAGAGGGACCTTTCATAAGGTAAAAGGGAATTAAAGCCCTGAGCAGATTTTTGGCAATGTTGTCCCTTACCACAATGAAGCTCTGACATACTGGTAGACAGTCAAGAGGCTGCTATAGTAATCTTACCTAGAGAAAATGTTTGGAAGGAAAAGTGGGAATGAAAATGGAGAAAAGACTTGAAAAAATATTTGTTCCTTAAAATCTCAACTCTACCTACATACACTATGAAATATGTAATGACAACCACATGCCGGTAGCAAAATACATATGTGTATGTGTTTCTGAGCTTCTATGTGTACTGCCTGGGTACCCTAAATGGACCTTTTCTAAAAGGTAGTTGTTATCAGGAAAAAAGCGTCTGACCTCGGTCTTGACAAGGACTCTTTGGCTGTAACCTCAAAAAAGGCAAAGGCAACAAAAGTAAAAATAGACCAATGGAACAACACCAAACTAAAAGCTTCCACAGAGCAAAGGAAACAAGAAAGTAAAGACACAGCCTACAGAATGGGAGACAAGATTTGGAAACCGTATGTATGATAGGGAGTTAATAGTAGGAATATACAAAGAGTTCAAACAATTCAAAGCAAGAAAACAAATAACTCAATTTAAAAATGGGCAAAGGACCCAAACAGACATTTCTCAAAAAAATATTTACCAATGGCCAACAGGTATGTTTAAAAAAATGCTCAGTGTCACTAATCATGAGGGAAATGGAAATAAAAGGCACAATGAGATGTTACCTCCCCCTTTTAGAATGGCTTTTGTCAAAAAGATGAAAGATAAGTGTTGGAGACAATGTGGAGAAAAAGCAACCTCCTACACTGTTGGTAAGAATGTAAATTAGTACATTAGAAAACAGCATGAAGGTTTCTCAAAACATTACAAGTAGAACTATCATATGATCCAGCAATTCCACTTTTGGATATACCAAAGGAAACAAAATCAGTACATCAAAGACACACCTGCACTCTCGTGTTCATTGAAGCACTACTCACAATAGCCAACACATGGAATCAACCCAAATGTTCACAAGCAGATGAATGAATAAAGAAAACATGATACTGTATATATACACAATGAAGTAATATTCAGTTTTTCAAAAGAAGGAAATGCTGTCATGGATGAGCCTAGAAGACATTGTTAAGTAAAATGAAATAAGCCAGACTCACAGAGGAAAGTACTATGTGATCTCACTTATGTGTAGAACCAAAAAAAAAAAAATATATTGAACTGAGAGAGTAGAATGGTGGTTATCAGGGTTTGGGAGTACAAACGGAGATAGGAAGACATTGGTTGAAAAATACACAGTTTTAGTTAAACAGGAGGAATGAGTTCTGGAGATCGATTATACTGCATAGTGACTATAGTTAATAATAATGTAGTTTATGCTTTAAAATTCCTAAAGGAATAGATTTTAAATGTTCATCCACCAGTGAACATTTGGGTTGATTCCACATGTTGGCTATAGTGAATAGTTCTACAATGAACATGGGAGTGCAGGTATATCTTGGATGTACTGATCTTATTTCCTTTGGATACATATCCAAAAGGGGAATTGCTAGATCATATGATAATTCTACTGTTAAATACATTGAATGTATTTAAATGTACAAAAAAAGTATTAATAAGTATATGAGGTCATAGATATGTTAATTCACTAAATTTAATTATTCTAAAATGTGTACATATATCAAAACATCACATTATACCCCCACATATATATAACTTTTGCTAATTAAAAATAAATACATTTAATAAATAAATGAATTGGCTCGGCGCCTGTGGCTCAATCGGCTAAGGCGCCAGCCACATACACCTAAGGTGGCGGGTTCAAATCCCCAGCCCGGGCCGCCAAACAACAATGATGGCTGCAACCAAAAAATGGCCGGGCATTGTGGCGGGCACCTGTGGTCCCAGCTACTTGGGAGGCGGAGGTAGGCGACTCACTTGAG
>CAUYQV010145910.1:0-27701 GCA_963574575.1 Galagoides demidoff | reverse complement strand
TCAAACTCTTGGGTTTAAACAATTCTCTTGCCTCAGCCTCCCAAGTAGCTGGGACTACAGGCGCTCACCACAATGCCTGGCTGTTTTTTGGTTGCAGTTGTCATTCTTGTTTGGCAGGCCCAGGCTAGATTCAAACCCACCAGCTCCAGTGTATGTGCCTGGTGCCCTAGCCGCTGAGCCATAGGTGCCAACCTTATATCTGATATTATTAATAAGATTGCAGATACTGGTTGTTTGACTGAAATCCCTGCTTAGAATCAGAGAGTCCTGGGGGGATAAAACAAGATATAAAATTAGAGTGTAAAAACAGGGGACTTAAAACTAATGGTCCCATTGGATCTTCGTCCTGATATGGATCTGAAGTATAAGCTATGAAACCCAAAGAATCAGGACCCAGATAATAAGAAAATAGGCAATACGGAGTGAGGAAACAAGTACAGAACTTTCATACAGATGTGTTTAAGTCTATGTGTGTATATACAAAAAGCATGCACTCATAGCCGGCAGCTAGTGTGTGGGCTCAACCTCCCCTTCACTGAAAAAACATGCATAGATTATTGCTGCTGATACGATTAAGGACTCTGGGGCAGATGAGTCTTCATCTCTATGGCACAATATACTATCTATAACTGCCAAGGCAATCATCCTTTAATCAAGCATGCCAGTATTTTTTGGTCAGAGTGCCTGGAGCTTGAATAAACATAAAAATAATTATGAAGAATTGTTTCCCCAAATTGATGAGTTTAATAGCAGGAGATAAGAATATATCTTCATCAAAGCCCCAGGGACAGTAACTCACTGGGTATTACCAAACCTCTTATCCAACACTTTGGCTACACAATTTTTTTTCTGCATTTTGTTTCATTATTTTAATATTTTCATTTCTCTCTCACTTTTTTTCTCAAATATATATATATTTTAGAATTGTATTGCGACAAAACATTCATTCCACCTACTGTAAAGATTCTTGTAGCCATGGTCTCCACATAGAGAATGGAACCTTCAACTCCTGTTGCTTGAACTGATCTACCAGATTTCCATTTCCACCTACTCTGGGCCCTCTTTTCAGACCTGTGGTCTGTTTTTCCACTGTGACATAGGAAGAATGGGGGTGCAGGGAGGAATTGTGTAAAGGAGCCAGTCATCATGCAGATGATTTAAAATGGATAGCTTTTGACTGGAAGACTGTTTTCCTTTCCTTTTAAGAAGTTTTGATTGATTACAATAGCTAAAAATGTATGGGCATCTATGCAACTCCAAAAAACAATAAACTGTCAATGAATATGATGAATTAGTCATAAACCCAAGGCTGCAAATCATTACTATTTAAAAATTGGCAAAGCGCATCCTATTTTGAGATAAAAGGTTATTGTAAAGGCTATTATTAATTAAAAAGTCTCCTTTGGTTATCAATGTTGAGGGGTAGCTTTAAGAAGTTAATTTCCACAAAAGCCTTAACAAGATGAATGAATTTATGTCACACCGTGAGATACAGCAAATAAAAAAAAAAAAAAAAGAAAAGACAAACTTTCAAAATAAGTGGAAAAAAAAAGAGGCCTGAGAGACTTTATTCATTCATCTTCACCACCACAAATGCTGTCTGACAGCACAGCTAGTTTTTTCTGATGTTCAAGTACAAGAGATTACATATCTGACACCGGATTTTTACGATAAATACAAGAGTTGCTTGTTATAAAAAGGTCTCTTGAGAACTTTTCAATACCTTGGCATCACTTTCAAGTAGAAACAATGGTTCAGAAATATACTAACTGCAACTATCTACATTCTAACATCCTTCTGCATTTGTGAAATTTACAAAAATTCCAAAATACAGGATACCTTTTATTCTTATACGGTGATAGGTATCTTTATGTGTATTATACTATTGGAGAAAATGTTAAAAGATCCTGTGGTTGAATGAAAATAGACTTTGTTTATGATGAACCAGATAAAACTTTGGATCAACTATTTTTAATATGTGAACAAAAAAAAATAAACTCCATTAAACAGTTTGGTTTGGTTTGGTTTGGTGGCAGTATTAGGAACACCTTGCTTTCAGGAACTTTTAAGAGATGAAAGGTAGATGAGTAAGAAAGAGTTCTTTCTCACTCAAAACCCTGTTCTTTGTTGATTTTGATAGTTTATAGACCAAATTACTTACTTTGTATAAATATAGAAACTTCCTAGAACGTTAGAATGATTTTGTTTCTTATTTGTATGATGCTTGGCCTTTAGATATTTTAAAATAAATGTTAGTGATTGTTACCATAATTATATTAACCTATTTCATTGGTGCTCTGCATGTCTGGTACACCTCCATTTTCAGAAAATATTCTATGTTTATTATATTCAGTTTTGTATATGATTATTTTCTTCTGTTATATTGTTATCATTTAACTACTGTTAGCATTTAAAGAAAAAGAATTTTCAAAAGAATGAGGGATGAGTGATTTGATATTTTGATGGTGTTTTCCCGTGACACAAAGTGGCTCAGCTCATTTCCAGGGCAGCTCTAAAGTGTGAGGTCTTTAAAATATTCATTGCCTCAACACCTAAGGAAAAAGGGATAGTAGATCAATGTCCCAGCTTCCCTCTCCATCAGTCAAGCCATTCTGTGGCATGACTCCACGATATCTCAGAAAGGCCACTGTGCTGCCCACAATGGTAATTCACACTTACACCTATACTTTATTGGAGTTTATTTTTCCCAATTCTACTTTCACTTACCCAAGTGGAACTTGCTTGGATCTTCACTTAAATACACTAGCTGGCCCCAGATCTCTTATTCTGGGTCTGCTTTGGGGAGAATCTCAGTCTAAAAGGACTTCCATGTTGTTAAATTCAATTTCCCTTCTGCTTTTCTTTCTCTTTGACTTATACTTGATGTGCTCAAGCACTTCTGTCTTTGGAAAAACGCTACTTTCTTTTGCTTCATTGACACCACATTCTCCTTTTCTTTCTATAACCCTTGTCTATTTCATGTTTACTTTTTTTTAAATTAACATGCAGTTTTTCCTCTTCTGTTCCTACTGCTCACACTTCATGGCCTTCCATTGTCTTTGCATCATCAAGTTCAATCTTTAGCTTTGTCATGTAACTGTTTATTTTGACCCTACATGTATGTCCTAAGTTTTTTACTCAAATTGTCAACATGCTACTGCTTCTTTACATTTAAATGGCCTAGAAAATATTCATCTTCTTAACAGAATTTTAAAATATTTGTTGCATGAAATCTGTCTTCCAACATGTTTTCTTCTTTGTCTCAAAAAATGGCACACCATATGCCCCTTTACTCTGGCAGCCATTGGGATTGTCTCCATTTTGCTCACATCCCACTCATAATTAATTATCAAATACTGCACAGTAAAACCTTATATGTGTTGCTTTTGCAATTTTTTTTAACTTCATAGTGCCCCTTCTACTTTCTTTTCATTGGAATTAATCCTAACATTACCTTAATCCAACGACTGAAAATCATAAATGTTAGTCTGTCTTAGTCTGTGTACTGTTGTTTGACAGAATGTCTGAAACTGGATAATGTTGAATATTCCATTCACTGGAGAAGAATGTATATTTTGAAATTATTAGAAAGAATATATTTTTAAAAGTTAGTGTGGTCAGGGTAATTAATGTGTGTGTTTTGATCTTATGTGATTTTATTGCTGTATTGACTACTTATCAATTCCAGAGAAATGCTTATTAAAATATCCAACCCTTGGGCGGTGCCTCTGGCTCAAAGGAGTAGGGTGCCGGCCCCACATGCCAGAGGTGGTGGGTTCAAACCCAGCCCCAGCCAAAAACTGCAAATAATAATAATAATAATAATAAAACAAAATAAAATAAAATAAAATATCTAACTCTACTTTTGGATTTGATTCTATTTTCCTAAGTTCTGAGCATTTTGATTTATTCACCTTGAACTTTTGTTATTAGGTAAATTCACTAGAATTTATGTCTTACTAATTTCTTAATGGTTTTTATTTTTACTAATGGTCTTTGTCATGATAGCTAATATTTTCCTCTATTTTGATAGTCATATTTACTTTCACATGTTTCAACTATTTCACATCACTTTTCTTTTAATCAATCAACATTTTAAATTCAAAGTATGGCCTTTGTACACTGGGGTCTTACTATTTAACTTAATATAATTATAACCTTTATTTGGAGTACTGAGACTACTGATAATTAACAAAATTAATATGAATTATTGGACTGAGTTTTATTTTACTATTTGCTATTTGTTTCACATTCCTTATCTGATACCTCCGTTTTGCTTTTGGTTAATTAACTTTTTTTAAGGAAATGGTGCCAATGTTTTTCTTTTATTTTTGTTTCAAAACGTGAAGGGGGTAAAATTGTTGTGTTACATGGATACCCCCTATAATGCTGACCTTGGGTTTTTTTTGTTGCCCATCACGTGAATAGCGTTCATTGTACCCAAGATGTAAGTTTTTACACATTCCCTCCATCCCCCTTCTTGATTTCCAATTATTTGTACAGTAAAATTCCCATTATCTAAATTCAAACAACCAGTAGCATTCTTATCTATCAGCATGTGAATGGCCAAAAAAGAAAAAAAAATAACTATCATAGTTTACATTAGGTGTGCTGTACTGTCAGGAAGCCAACACTTCATGCATTACTCAGACAATCTCCATGTGTTCTAATAGTTGTACACGTCATATGTGTTATTTAAAGTTAAAAAAACTGGTAGAGGGTGGCCCCATATACCAAGGGTGGCAGGTTCAAACCTGGCCCCGCATAAATTGCAACAAAAAAAATAGCTGGGCATTGTGGTGGGTGCCTGAGGTCCCAGCTACTCGGGAGGCTGAGGCAAGAGAATCGCCTAAGCCCAGGAGTTGGAGGTTGCTGTGAGCTGTGATGCCACAGCACTCTACCCAGGCCGATAAAGTGAGACTATGTCTCTAAAAAAAAATGGTAGAGAAGTTTCTCCCTTTACCAGTAAAATTTTTTTTAACAACTATTCATTTAAAGTTTATCTGATTAAGAGCTATACCCACTCTATTGATTTTTGTTTGCGTGGAATATCATTGTCATCTCTTCACTTTGAGTCTGTATGAGTCCTTGTGATTTAGATGTTTTTGCTGGAGACAGCAGATACTCAGGTTGTGTTTTTTCAAGCATTATCCAGTCTATGTTTTTTAAGTGGGACTTTCAGAACATTCATGTTGAGTGTTAGTGTTGATAATGCCAGAACATTCATGTTGAGTGTTAGTGTTGATAATGCGATGCTCTCTACTCATCATCTTGTGTGATACATTATTGTTCTGTTCTGCTTTTGAAGTTGTTTTATAAGAGCTGTGAGCCCTGCCTTTTTGGTGTTTTTACAGTAGTGGGTATATATTGTGTTGTTTCATATATCCTGCAGTTCTGAGTATTTCCTCTATAGTAGGTCTATTAGTGACAAATTTCCTTAGTGTTTGCCTGCATAGAAAAGGCTTTATTTCTTCATCGTTTATGAAGTTTAGATTAGCAGAATAAAATATTATTGGAAGGCAGTTATCTTGTTTAAGAAGACTAAAAATGAGGCCTCAATTCCCTCTGTCTTATAAGATCTCTCCTGAGAAGTTCACTGTTAGCTTGATGGATTGTCCTTTATAGATTAGTTGTTGCTTTCAGAATGCTGCTTATAGAATTTTCTCCTTGATTTTGACTTTGATCAAGTTGATAATTATGTGTGTGGAAGATGTCTTGATTTCTATGAATCTCTGTGGTATTCAACTGCCATTTTGTGTATAGAGATATAAATTTTGGCAATACCAGGCATTTTCCTCATTAATTTCCTTGAATAGATTTTATATGTATTTTGCTTTCTCCTCTTTGCCCCAAGGGATACTTATAATTCATATGTTAGTTTTATTGTCATAATTCCATATTTCTATGAGTTATTGTTTGTTCTTTGTTATTATCTTTTCTATGTTTTTGACTGGGTTATTTCGAAAGCTTTGCCTTCAGAATCTGAGACTCTTTCTTCTGCTGGGTTTAGTCTAATAGTGAAGTTTTCTGCTGTATTTTGAAATTCCCTCAGTGACTCTCTGATTTCTTTTGGTGCCATTATATCTTTTCTTATACCATCTAGCTCTTTAGTGACTTTGGATTTTTTATTAATGTACCGAAATAACGTTTTGGTTTCTTTTTGGTTGTTTTTCAGCTTTCTTTTAAATTCTGTTCATATTAAATTCCATCCATACTCTGAGTTATATTTTTGTCATTTTATTAGTCTTTTTTGGGTGAAGGTTCATTGATGTAGATGCATTATGATTCCTTGTGTTTGCCAATGCACTGAGAGCCTGTAATGCAGCCGTCCTCTTTTGTCCCGTTTCCCTATGATCATCACAGTTCAAACTGGTGCTGGATATTCTTTCTTTCTTTCTTTTTTTTTTTTTTTGTGTTGGATATTCTTTGGGGAATGTGGAATTTTCCCCATTCTGTTAGAAGCTGAAGTTGAAAGCTGGGTGAGGCCTAACCTTCCTGGACTTACCCTTCCCAGTGTTGCCCACAAAGGTGACAGAGACAGGTGAATAAGGCTATTTAACCAGTGGTTGAGTGTGTTCAGCCATGAACAACATTTGCTGAAACCAAGTCTAGGTATGATATTGCCTTATCATGGTCGTTTCCTGGAGGAGCATTTGGAGAAATAATTTGCATTATTTTCCTGAAAAAGTAAAGTTTAATAAGTATTGTGCATCCATGCCTGGTTCTTCCATATTTTATTTGTGGTTTGGCCAATTTGATTGGCATAGTTTTTTCATTGTGCATCTTTGAAGCATTTTATAAGTTGATCTGCTCAGTCTCTATTTCTGGAACAGCAAATTTAGTGACCTGTGCCAGGAACCCAGAGGCTAATTATTTTCCTAATTTATTTCTTGGCTGTTATTTTCATAGTGCTACCCTCAACATGTGTTACAATTGAGAATAAATGAAAAAGGATGTATGTATTGTACCTTGAGTCCTCATTACATGATACAGCCCAGATTTACCAAGCTGCCAAGAAATTCTGAATACCCAGAATGGACTAATAATTAATTGGAACTTTGGTTTTCTATTCAACATTCATTCCTAAATTGTGGATGTTGTAGTTTTTTTTTTAATTTTTAGGTAAACGCATAAAAAAATTACCTAGAAATCCTTATTCACTATACTCTGAAATGGTTCAATATTTTTGTTCCTTCTTCTGGAATGATTAGTGAATTTACCTCTAAAATTATTTGACCCTGGTGTTTAATTTTGGCACAACACACCGCTTACGTCTTTTTAAAATTTATATGACAATCTTGTTTTACTTGAAAATATTAAATGGTAAAAATGTTTTAGGTTACAAGGATCATTTCTGTAGTTCTTGAGTCCCGGCTATAGGTGTGCCCATAACCCAATAGTATTCACATACTCATTAGGTTGGTTTAATTTCCTCCCTTTCTCCCTGCAGCCCTGCAATTGCTTTCTACTGATGTTTACTCTCCTCCCTGTGCACTGGTGTGCTCGTTGGTGAGTGGTACTTGTCCATTCTTGAGATAATTTCATTTAGGATAATGGTCTCTAATTTTATTTTTATTTCCTAGGTCTAATCACATCTTCTAGAGCTTTTGTATTCATTGTAAGAAGTTGTATTTCCTAGAAAATTCTTGAAGTCATGAATAAATTTATTAGTAATATCCATGTGTTGCATTTAATTTCAGCTATAATTTTAGCTATGAAATTATGCTCTGTTCTAATCTTGTTTATTGGTTCCTTCTCTTATTTTGCTTCAGTGTACTCACATAGATTTCTTGGTAGCCTCTTATGATATTTATTCCTCTCTGGAAGCTACTAAATGGTAGTGACTAGAAAGCTGGACGGAAGGATCTAGTAGAGCATAAAATTGTGAGGATATTTCAACAAGCTTAAACATAAATCTTAGAGGAAATCAAAGTATATTATGTAACAGTAAAGTATTATATGTATCAAAGAAATGGAAAGGATAGTGGTGAAGGCAGAAGAAAAAATATAATTCATTCAAGTTTATGTTTTGTAATTTTTGCAACCAAAATGCTCTGTGACTTCAAAAATGCAGAAATGCTCTATGACTCGATACTGAATCTCAGAGTCAAAGCATTCCATAGTAGACATACTCTTATTTGACAATGTGAATATTACTTTCTTTGCATTATTTGGTTAATATTTCGATGCAGCAATCTTCTGATTTCTTTTCTGAATGTATGTATGTTTGTTCATTCTTTGTGAGGTTTTTGTTTCTAGTCCTTATCTTAAACATTATTATTGTTATTACATTTTAAGCCTTTTTAATTTTGTGAAGGCAAAAAATGGAAACCTAAGAAACACATGTATATGTAAAAAAAAATGCTAAAGCCATCTTCACCTGCTCAGAGAATATGTTTTATTTAATCAAAATTTATTAGTTTCTTATTGATGCTGTTAACAAATTGTTATACGTTTTATGGCCTAAAAATCCCACTGACATATTATTTTATAGTTTCAGAGGCTAAAACGTGACATCAGTTTCAGCAGCTAATGTGAAGATATGGGGGGAGGGGTGTATTTCTGGAACTCTAAAGGGAAAATGTTTCCTGACTTTTCCACCTGAAACTAGAGGCTATCTTTATTCTTTGGCTTATTTTCTTTTCCTTCATTTCTTCAATTACATCCCTTCAATTTTTGCTTCCGTCATCCTTGTCACTTCTCTGACTCCCTGTGTGTCTTGTCTTATATTGGTGTGATTACATAAGTAATACTGAAAATTCAGGATAATTCTAGTTAATCCATCTAAATAACATTTTAACGTAATTACATATACAGAGTAACAATCACAGGAATAGTGATTAGGACATGGACATCTTTGCAAGAAAGAGAAGTATTAATCAACTTATCACATCAAACAATCAGTGTGTATTGCAAATGAAAAACAAGAATGTATTTGTGTGTGTGTGTGTGTTGGATTTTAGTGTAGCATTAGTCTTAGAAATGATCAGCAAGATTCAGCATTATGATTTTTTTTTTTGAAACAGAGTCTCACAGCAAACTCAAACTTAGGGGCTCAAGCCAAAGATTCCCAAGTAGCTAGGACTATAGGCACCTGCCACAACTCCTGGCTAGTTTTTGTTTTTGTTTTTTTCTTCCCATAGAGATGAGGTCTCTCTCTTTCTCAGGCTGGTCTTGAACTCCTGAGCTCAAGCAATCCACCCAACTGAGCCTCCCAGAGTGCTAAAATTATAGGCAGGAGCCACCATGCCTGGCCAGTATTGTGATTTTAGCAGATTAATCATTTTAATAACATTTCTGCAAGTGTTAACTATATTTGCTTATAAATCTAGGCATAATTCTGTAAGGATCAATACTGTTTTTTTTTTAATATAATTTCCTTCATTGCTACAACCTCATAGATTATCTGCTGCCTCTTCAAAACTGCCTAAAAATAGGTATATGTAACAAAACCAAAAACAAAAAAGAGGTAATGATGATGTTAAAGGGAATGAAAGACTTGACTAGAAATTGGTGGTTTAATTGGTATTCTTCAGTTTAATTAAGATAGTGACTCCAGAAACAGAATCCATAAGAAATAGTACTTAATTTAAGCATTTAAAATCATAATTTCCCATAACAAATTTAAGGGGGATTTAGAATGCTGATTTCTAAAGAAGTCGTTAACATCAGTGTCAGTTGAGAAATGTAAGGAAAGAAAGTTATAATCAGCTTTCAAGTTTTAATGATTTAATTCACAAATCCCTACTAAATTTAACTACATTTCAAAGCTTCCTAATTGTAGGTCTTAATAGAAAAATCTAACACTTCAAAAAATAAGAGTCAGAAGACTATAAAAGTGAATAACCTAGGAATAAATATAAAATAACTAAGTGTTCAGGGCCTGTGTTTGAACTATTGCAAAACCTTATTTCAGGATGTAAAAATACTTTCAGGGAAGGAATATTGTTTAGAATGGGAAACCTAAATGTTGTAAAGATTTCATTCCTCTAAATTAACCCATAAATTTAAAAAGACTTTAATTACAACTATTATAGGATCTTTTAAAGTTGAGAAAAATATGTCCACAATTCCTCTACACAATGAAAAAGTAAGAGGTTAGAAAAATACTTTTGTATAACAGAGTGACATATATATTTTTTACCAGCTATTGACACATCATATCTAGCCTTTAATATCTACATAGGAATTTATTGTATACATAGTTATATATGGATAATTAAGTCACCTTTATATTGGTATAGTGAAAATATTATATAGAAAGCTAAATAAAAATTCAATTAAACAAAAAGCCTATGTGATGGTTAATTTTATGTGTCAACTTAACTGAGCCATGAAGTGCCCAGATATTTAGTACAATATAATTCAGTGTATATCTGTGAGAGTATTTCTGGATGAGATAAACATTTGTAGTGGTAGAGTGTGTACAGTAGTTGGCCCTCCCCCATGTGTATAGGCCTTATCCAAACCACTGAAGAAGAATTTGCTATCTCTCCCTAATTGTCTTCCACCTAAAGCATTGGTCTTCTTTTGCCTTTGATCTCAGAGTTTGATTCAAATTTACAACATCAGCTATCTTGATTTCCAGCATCCAGATTCAGATTATAATATTAGCAGCGGCTCTCCATCTTGAAAGGCAGCTTCTATTGTTTGATATTTTGCCTATGAGATTTCTCTATGGAGTTATATATATATACATATTTTCATTATTGCATTTTATTCAATTATTATACAATTCATTATTCCTCATAAAAATCATGTTGTTTCTAGCTTTTGACAATAGTAAACAAAGTTTCTATACACATCTTTTAGCTTAAATTGCTTGATTGAAACGATGTATATGCTTGGGGGGTGCCTGTGGCTCAATGGAGTAGGGTGCCAGCCCCATATACCAGAGTGGTGGGTTAAAGAAAAAAAAGAAAAAAGATGTATATGCCATTTTCACAGTACTGAGAAACTACTTTCAGGTAGTCAAACATTCCACAGCTATTTTTACCATTATTCACTTTCACTGACAATGTTTAAAATTTGTTTGTTTTCAATCAAGGGTGAGAATCACTCTTTAAAAAAATTTTCTCTATTATTAGTGATACCTGACAAGGTGGCACCAAGACTGGCCACCTTGTCCCTGGACCTGTTGCTGTTACGCAAATGGAGGAATTCGTGGGACACAAGCAGGGGAAGATACTGGCGCTGTGCCATTCCCCTCATGTGGACTTCTGGCAGATCAATTCCTCCAGTGCATCCCTGATTGGTCTGTTTTCAAAACCTGCTCCTGATTGGTCTATTTTTAGGACCAGAAAACACAATACCCCCTATATAAGCCCCTAAGCAGAGAGTCCAAACACAGACCTCCGAGAGAGAGCAGGAGAGCAAGGAGGTTTGGTTCTTCATGAGAGCTGTAACACTTGTATTACTGCTGATCCTGCTCTGCAAGGATGTTTGGCTCTTTGCAAGAGTTGTAACACTTGTTGAATAAAACCTAATAAAACCTAACCTACTGCCAATCCTGTTGTCCATCGCTTCATTCATCAAATAGCTGAGACCAAGAACCTGAAAGTCCAGTATCACTAGAACTTTAGTATTATCTCCAGGTGGTTCTAATTGACATCTGAAGATATAAAGCAAATGCCTTTTTTGTCTTTTTTCTTCTTTTATCATATTTATTCATTTTTGCTAGTATTTTATTTTATGTGTAGCTATTGTGAATGATACTTAATTTGTCTTTTAGCTTGACTATTATAAGTATATTGAAATGCTATTGATTTGTGTACACTGGTTTGGGAACTGAACTTTGCTATTTTTTTTTTTTCATTTCTAGGAGTCTTTGATAGCATCTTCAGGATTTTCTAGATGCAATATCATATCATCAGTAAAATGGGATAGTTTTCCCTCTTCCTTCATTATTTATGTTTCCTCTATTTCCTTCTCTTGCCTAATTTTTCTGGCTGGAACTTCCAGTATTATGTTGAATACAAGTGGTGACACTGGGCACCCTTGTCTTGTTCCAATTATTAGTGGGAATGTTTTCAACTTTTTCTATTCAGTATGATCTTGGCTATGGATTGTCACGTAAACTCTTATAATATTCAGATTTGTTCCTTCTATAACTAGTTTGTTTAGGGTTTTTATTGTGAAAGTGTGCCAGATGTTACCTTGTACTTTTTAAATATCTATTGAAATAATCATATGGTCTTTCATTTGCTTCTATTTATGTGGTAGATCACATTTATGACTTGCATATGTTGAACTATTCTTCTGTCCTGAGCTAAAACTCATTTAGTCCTGTCCTGATGAGTCCTTTTTTGATGTGCTATTGAATTCAGTTTGCTTGTATTTTGTTAAGGATTTTGCATTAATTTTCATCAGGCACATGGTCTGTAGTTCTCCTTTTGTTGTTGTGTTTTTTCCTGGCTTTGGTATCAAGGTGATTCGGGCTTCATGTAATGAGTGAGGGAGATTTCCCTCCTTCCTGGTGTTATGAAATAATTTCTATAGGATAGATGATATTTCTTTCTGTAGGCCTGTTAGAATTTGGTTTGAATCCATCTGGTCTATGATTTTCTTGTTCTTGTTGGTAGTTTTCATTGCTGACTCAGTCTCTCTGCTCATTTTTGGTCTCCGAGATTTCTATTTCTTACTGATTCATGCTCTGGAGGTTCTAAGTTTCCAGGAATTTATCCATGTCTTCTAGTTTTCTAATTTTTTGCATAGACATTATCATAATCTTCACAAATCATATTTTGTAATCCTGTGATATCAGTTGTTATGTCTCCTTTTTTATTGTGGGTTGAAGTTATTTGATTCCTTTGTCATCTATCTGGTTAACCTGGCTAGCATACTATCAAATATTGTCTATGTTTTAAAAGAATCAACTTACTTTTTCATTGTTTATTTTTTTTTCTTCAGCTGATCTTAGGACTGATTTATTCTTCTCTTTCCAGTTCTTTTAACATTAGGTTGTTAATTTGGGATTTTTCTTTCATTTATTTATTTTTGATGTAACCATGCATCCCCTTAGCACTACATTTTCTCTATTTCACTGATTTGAAAGCTTGTGTCCTCTTTGTATTCAGTTTGAGGAGTCATTTGATTTCCATTTAAATTCATCATTATCCTAGGAATTGGTCAGCAGTAGGGTTATTCTACTTCTATGACTTGGTATAGATTGGAGATTTCTCTTGGAATTAATTTCTATGTCTTTTCTACCATTGTCTGAGAAGATATATGATATGATTTCAATTTTCTCAATTTTCTGGAGCTTTATTTTTGGGGCCAAAAATATGATCATTATTGGAAAATAACCCATGTGGTGATGAGAGAATTTATATTTGGTAGTGATGGGCCGGAGTGGTCTATAGATGTCTTTTACATCATTTGTTCTAGAGTTTCCATGTAAGTGGAGAGTTCTAAGTTGATTTTCTGCTTTGATTATCTGCTAGATTGTCAGCAGGATATTGACCTCCCCAGTGATTATGATGCTACTGTTTATTTCTTTGCTTAGGTAAATCAAGTATAATTTACTTTTTGAGAGAGCTTCTTTATTAGATGCATATATATTTTGAGTTTTTATGTACTGTGGTGAATTCCATACTTTATTATTTTATCATGGTGTTCTTTTTTACCATTGTTGACTTAAGGTCTATTTCTCTCATGAGAATGCCTATACTTGCTCACATTTGGTTTCCTTTTGTGTGGAATATTTATTTTTCATCCATTTACCATGAATCTATGTGAATACTTATTTTAGATGTGTTTCTCGGAGACAGTATATACTCGGATTGTGATTTTTACCCATTCATCCACTCTATATTTTTTGATTTTAGTATCAAGACTGTTCCCATTCAGTGTCAGTACTGTTATGTAGGAATTTATTCTTTTCATTATGTTGAATGGTACCTTGTTGTTTTGTAGTCTTCCTTTTGCTACTCTTTTATAAGAGCCATGAGCTTTAACTTTTACATGATTTCACACTGGTGGAAATCTATTTTTCCATTCCATCTATAGTGCAGTTTTGAACAGTTCCTATAATATAGGTCCAGTAGTGACAAATTTCTTTACTGCCTGCTTGTCTGGAATAGTCTTTATTTCTCCATCCTTTGTGAAACTTACTGAGTTGGCAGTGGCAATAATTTTGAAAGAAATGTTGATATGGCAGTGGCTTATGGTGAGAGCACTGGGTACCTACTCTGCTTGAATCACATGGAGGTGACCAAGGTGGTGGTAGCAGTAGGAAGCAGTGATAGTACTGGGGTGTGCATGGCATCTAGTCACAGTGCACATGAAAGCCCTCCCTTCCTTGCTCTGCAGTGCTAGTGGTTAGGTGCCTATAGTGAAGCTAACCCAGCTATAGATGGGGCTTTCTGGGGCTGAGAAATAGAATGGAATAAGTTGCAGAGACCCAGCCAGAAGGAACCCACTATGCCCACTTTTCAGTGCAATGTTGCTGTCTGATGGGTTCAGAGTCCTCCTGTGGTGGGGAAGCACTCTTGCAGTTGAAGTTGCTGTGCCTGCTAGGGGAGTATGGAGCCCTGGAATTCTCTCCCTTAACCCTTCCCCATGTGTGACTGACACCATGGCAACGTGTAATGATTGAGAGTTCTGAACAGCTCGGGGAACACTCACCTTCCCTTAGTATCTGAGATTCTCCTTTTTAATTAAGATATTTCTAGCCAACCAGAGAAACGAAGGCAGAGGAGGCCAAGGTACAGTGACAGAGTCCTGAATGGAAGGACTTTTTATTGTCCTTGTCATTCCAAATTTCGTTTTTCTGATCAAGAAAATCACCAGAACTACTGTGGACAGTGTTGTAGCACCGAGAGGCAGATTCTACCACTATTGGCCCCTGATTAAAGACACACTGTAGCTTTAAGGAAAAGCTGCCTCTGTCTTCTATTGGCACCAGGCAAACCAGGTAGACCAAACTATTATGGCAAAGATCCTGAACACTAAACTGCTATTGGAATCATAGCCCCAAACTAGACCAAGGCTTACATGCTGAACCTAAACAGGATAATTGCCTGCTAAATATTTAAATGGAGCACAAGGTGTTCTAATATAACAGAAGAGTTGTCTAAGATACAATTTAAAAACCAAAACATGCCAAACTTCATCTGTGTTAAATAGAAATGTGCAAACTGAAACCTAAATGAGAAAAGGTAATCATCTGATATAAACACCATAATGAATAAGATATTGGCATTTTCACATAAATTATAAAACAGAGTTCCGAGTATTATAATGGATTTTAGAAAACCTATAGACAATAAAATGTCAGTAAGAAATTCTCCAATTTCTTCTACAGATCTACTTTAGCTACTTAATCTCTTGGAAATTAAAATTAATATTTATAAAATCTTATCTACCTGGTTAAAACAAAAGACTTTTAAGCTACTATTTTAATTTTTATAAAGCTAAAAACAAAAGTTAAACTCGTAGCATTATGATGTATTTTAGCTCACAAGATATAGCAAAACAAATGTACTGCATCATTTATACTAAGGTTGTATTTTTAGTTATGTGTAAGCAAATTAACTTAAATGAATTAATAAGAAATTCTGTAACTATTGATTTCTGATTCTTACATTATGGAAATGCCTTGTTTTTTATTTGGCAAAGCATAGCACATGTCCTTGAATGTGTTTTCACTGCATAGATGTTATTTTTACTAATTACTTTTGCATTTAATTTTGTCTACTTATGCAAATGTGTCAGTATGCAATCTCATTTTTCTTAACTGCTAAACAAATCCAAGTTAATCCTATAAATATAACACAGTTCTTTCTCCATGGATTTATTAATATGCTGAGACATAGCAGTTCAATATGTGCCCTTTTAATTTTAACGTCTGCTCCACTACATTAGGATTAGTTATTCTCATTTAACATATGTGGCACCAAATTCTCATATAAACTCCAACTGTCCTTCTTTGTCTCCTTTATTCTTATGGAAATCCGTCTCTTTGCCATACTGCTCTTTTTCCATCTACATAGGGTCTTTAACTGGTGGGAGGTTATATGGCATAGTGGTTAAAGGTATGTGTTTTTAAAAGGTGACTAGACTCCCTGAACAGAAACCATATTTTTAGGATTAAGATATAATCATTGCTGTGCTCACTTCGGCAGCACGTGTAATAAAATTGGAATGATACAGAGAAGATTAGCATGCTCCTGCACAAGGATGACGTGCAAATTTGTGAAACGTTCCATGTTAAAAAAAAAAAGATATAACCATTGCCCATATTTATGTGATACAAAGTGATGTTTCAATGCAAATATAAATTGTGTAATGATTGACTTAGGATAATCAGCATATAAATATATACTTTTATAATTTCTTTCTGATAAGGACATTCAAAACCCTCTCTTCTGCTATACTGAAATATAGATTATTGTTAACTTTCATCATTCAACAATGCAACAGAACACCAGAAAAATTTCCCTATCAAACCATATTGTACTACTTGACCAATCTCTAACCATCTGCCACTTGCCTTCTCCAGCTGCTGGTAATAACTGTTATATGGGACTTCTACCAGGATAATGTGTTATAATACAGTCCATGTAAAAGTGATATTGTAAAACCTCGTTTTATTTTTTCACTTTCTACTATCTTCATGACCTTTGGCAAGTTTATTAACCTCTCAGTTTTCTCATCTATAAATGAAGGGCAATGACATGCTTGCCTTGGAGATAAAACAGGTAAAGAATTTAGACCATTGTCTAACAAGTAGTGGATGATTAATATACGTATCAGCAATTCTTATTCTGTAAATTCCCTGAAGCACCATGGTTGTGCCATATTTCCTAAAATAATAAATTAGAATTCCATATGTGTTTTCTTTCTTAAGCACCAGTACAAAATCCAAACCCCAGTATCTTTCTTAGCAAATCAACCTGGAATGATAATACTTTCCTTCCCTCTATGGCTGAGTCACATCAAATTCATAACACCAATATAAAAATTATTCTGCCAGCTCATTATATAGATTTTATATTTTTATCATTGAGACTAACACATCATTAAATACTTGAAATTATAATTTGAATAATGATACTCAGTTGAACCAACCCAAATTATAAGTTGCTCCATTTTTACAGGTGAAATGAAAATGTTACCTCATTGCTTGCAAAATAGCTTCCAGAAGATTATCTGGACTATCTGTTCAAATATACCATAAGAACATTGCCTAATTCTCTTAGTTAGTCTACCTCCACAGGAACTTCTTTGGAAAGCTAGTATGCAACCAATTTTTTTTTTTCATTTCAACATTCTCCACTTGTACAGTCTCTGTCCAGGGTTAATTGGTCAGTGCCAGGCTTGAAAAAAACATTTCCCATACATTGGCTTCCTAGTATCTGAACAGAAGAAATTAAATGGAAAAGTAAACAGAATTTCCTAACATGAGAGTTGTGCACATCTTCTAGACACTAAAAATAACATAGAATGGGAAGAATCCTACAGCCTATCATGACAGTTAGACTTACAACAGATGGTAAAGGAAGCAGTAGGGTGTGGCCAGATATTATTGTTAGATTAAAAGTGTTTGTTCAGGTTAGGCATGCACAAAATGGTAGAGAAAAAATTAAATTCCTTTATTTTATTTTACTCTTTTTTTTTTGGAGAGTCTCACTATATCACCCTTTGTAGAGTGCTGTACCATCACAGCTCACAGCAACCTCAAACTCTTGGGTTTAAGTGATTCTCTTGTCTCAGTCTCCCAAGTTGCTGGGACTATTAAATTCCTTTATTAATGATAGAAAAAGATCAGATCTCAGGTGGACGGAGGTTATATTTAAAATATCTAAATTCCTGATCAGACTGAGGAATTTTATGGAACAATCTTATACCTGAAAAAATGTAATGTAGTCCTAGACTCAAATAGGCCTAAGCTTAAGTTATCTCAATTTTTCTTCATACTTAATGATGACATAGAAAAAAATCCATAAAAACAAATAAGTGAGCATATGTGGACAAAAGCAATATGAAAGAAATCCAAGAGAAGAAATTTACATTAATAACAAATTGATAGGGGGCGAGGTGATGGAGTTATTTTAAATACTTGACAATAACTATGTTTAATATATTCAAGAACTATGCAAATATAAAGAATTATGACAGATAACTTAAATCTATAGAAAATAATTCAATTAACATTTGAAAATGATAAATCTAATAATAATGAAGAAGAAATAAAACTTTGAAATGAAAACTATTCAAAGTTATATAATTTTTAATGGTGATAAAGCTTCTAGATAGTGCAAAGATGTTATGTGTAACTTCAAAAAATATTTAACAATTTTAGTTTTATGAATATAGTAAAATATATGCTCATATATTGTTGTGAGAGAGGTTACACATTATTTAAACATTAATATCACCTCACCTCCTGGGTATGTTGGCACATGTCTCAAAATGAATGTAGATATTTAATAGGATGTTAAAGGTTTATATTTCTATCTATTCTAACACTTTTCAATAATACTTTAATGAAAGCATTTAATGCATGCTTAATTTAGGGGGTAACAGATATTTCAAAATATATAATTATTAAATAGTATTATTAGGTAATATTACTAAGGTACTAGGTTTATATAACTATCATCTAAAATACTTCAAATATATAATACTAAATAAAATAAAACCTTCGCAATTTAGTAAAGATTATTAAAAGTCTTGAATATACATTTTTTAAAAAAGATTTCATGAGTAATAGGTGAACAATACAATTAACATGAAAACAGTGGTGAAGGATCTCAGGGTCTCGTGATATCAGTTGTTGCAAAGTTCAATGAGTCAATCATTTAAAGCAGATCCTAAAATAGCAGACATAATCTTGTTTGCATTAATGTAGTGTAAACAACATCACAGAAAATTATCACCCAACAGCAATCAGTGTTGGATCAGGCAACCCCAGGAGGATTACATTCATTAATAAGAAGCATGCTATTTGTCATTAAAACATTGAACTTAAGATAGTCTGGAGTGCATAGTAAATCATTGTGAAGTTCTGTAGTAAAGATCATTCAGAAGTTAATAACACGAATGTAAGAGGTGAGAAATCCATGTCACACAGACATCATTCAAAATAACTGGACATGACTAACAAGACAAAGTTCAAGACGAGATGTGAAAACAGTTAGAATATTGACCTGCCATTCCTTCCTTCAACAAATACTCGCTAGTTAATCCAATACCAGGCCTGGTGAAATTTATAACCCGTGAGAGACTAAATTAACCCTACATTGTTTCAAGTTTGAAAGCTTAAACAGAGTTCAGCTATACAGGAGGTAGAGTTAAGTAGTAATGGATTAAGCTGCCTGCTGTCTCCCCAGTTGAAGATGTTCATGTACAACTGAATGCCCCTTTGCTCTACTATACACATATATCTTTTCAAGATATTTGGTATGGGAGTTAATGGTCCATGAACATAACCCCTTTTGTAGGCTTTGGTAAAACTTTCCTCACTATTTGTATTGCAAAACACTTTTAGACTTTAATTCTCTGACTTACCCGGCATTCATGTGCCCACCATTGAACCGTATAATCTTTTGCATTAATTGATGCATTTTTAATTATTTTCCAAGATTACTTTGTGATCAGTATAAAACTTCTCAAGTGCAGAATTCTGCTTTTTTTTTTTTCAGGTTCATTTTAAATACTACTTCCTTCAGCATATTTCATAGAGTCCAAAAGTCAAATAAATATCTCACTATTAACTTTATATGATCTATTTTATGGCACAGATATGTTGCACTCTTAGTATACAGTTTTTCTTTCTTTCAGTTAAAATGGAGTCTTTTAAATGCAGGTTTTGGTCTGAATAATCCTGGATCTTAGAATTTAGAAATGAGCAGGAAGACTTTTGGCGGGTGGAAGGAGAACAGGGGTTTTGTGGTGTGCGTCAGGGATAAGAAGTTCGGTTATTGTAGTTCCCTGTTAATCACAATTTCACTTTCCAGGGTTACCCATTGTCAGTATGGTCCAAATACATTAAATGAAAAATTTCACAAATAGATGATCCGTAAGTTTTAATTTGTATGCTGTTCTGAGGAGCGTGACAGAATCTTGAAACTTCCTGCTTAGTTTTTGTTCTTCACAAGAATAATAGTGAGTAGAATACGATGTTATTTTGAGAGAGAGACACTTCATTGACATACATTTTATTACATTATATATATTTATAATTGTTCTATTTTAGTACTATTTATTGTTTTTGCTACCTTAATTATATGAAATTAATTAATAAATTGTTTTTAGTATCTTCATTAATGAAATTAAATTTCATTAATGTATGTACAGGAAACACAGAGCACATGTAGTATTCTGTACTAGCTGCAGTCTGAGGCATTCACTGGGAGACTTAGAACTACCCCCCAGGGATAACGGGGTTTACCGTACTTGATCACAATTGGAGTTGGCTCTCAGAAAAATGTTCAGCAGTCAATGATCTTTATGCTCTTTGGAAATACACTTGTACCTATGCTAAAATAAAGTACTTGTCATTATGCCTCTATGTCCTAAAACCAAAACATAAGGGAGGCTTTGGATTTGAGAGGCAGCGTGCCTTGCTCTTCAGTGAGTTGTTTCAGCCTGTTAACAAGTTTTGAGTGAAGTCTGGAGTAACAGGACTCTGCAGCAGGCCCCGATTGCAATACACCGCACCCTCTTTTCCTCTTTTAGCCATACAGCCCGGCATATCCAATGTACAGATATGTTTGTTCTGTCAGGGAAAGTGTCTATGTGAACTTCCAGCACAGACCACTAGGACTCTACTCTCCAGATGAATAATGAATTCTGATGTATAAGGCTGCTCCTCTGCCCACAGGGCACCAATTCACTATGCATCTGTGGCTGTACACCACGAACCAGGTATTACGGAATGCGACAAATCACAATCATCAAGAAGGCAAAGAAGATATTCTTTGTAGGAATGAAGTGAAAAGTGTTACATTTGGGGTCAGCTTAAGCTGGTCTCTAAGGCATGAATACAGGGCATTCGAGCAATCATATGGAAGTCAGCTCAAATTTCCCTTTGACTTCTCAGACATTTGTACAATGGGGCCATAGATTGAGAAGCTATGCAAAAAAAGAATGAAAAATTTAGAGAGAAACACCATTGACTCACTAATCCTGATCCACAAACTCTAAAGTGTCTAAGCTTCCAGCAACAGAGGCTGCTCCATGCTGGAGTCAGGTGAAATGGGGGTTAGAATTCCTGAAAGCTTGATACCTCAGAATTCTGGCTTCTGAGCTCTGAAGACTCAAGCAGTTGTGAGCTGATAAAAAAAAGCTATGTGTTTTCAGACATTTTTCTTAACTTTATATCTATCCAAGCTTTAGAAATGCAGTCTCACGCTGTTGGTTCAGTTATGTCTGGATTTCTTACATAGTGTCTCATGACTGCAGTAATCACAACAGAGAGAAGGGGATGGATCATGTCAACCTGATTTTTGTAACATAAACAGAGATAACACTACCAATTCCATATCATTCTACATATTTGTTAGATAAAAGTCACTAAGACAAGCCCATTTCCAAGGCAAAGGGAAATTACACTTATCTTTTATATGAGCTAAAATAATTTGAGACATATTTCAAAACCATCTCAAAGGACCTGTAAGAAAAAGAAAGAGTTGCATTACTGTCTGGAATAATCATCTCTGATACCCGTAGAGTTTTAGACATGATTACATATTCTGTGGAACCATTTGTATCTACTCAGGTCTCTGTAGTGCTTCAAAAGCAATAAGATGTATGATTGGCTAATTGTAGCAACAGTGGACTGAGAAAGATTAGATGATTTAGAGCTCAGGCACTAGGGTCTGGATTTTGACTCCAGGCAATTGATCTGAACCATCTCAGGTAAAGTTTCAAGAAAAAGAAGGAGGGATGGTACCTGTGACTCAAAGGAGTAGTGCCCCGGCCCTATATACCAGAGGTGGTGGGTTCAAACCTGTCCCGGGCCAAAAATTGCAAAAAAAAAGGAAAAAAGAAAAGAAAAAGAAGGAAAATGATGAAGCCTTGATACAAATAACAGCAGTCAAGACTGTAGTTTGCTGCCAAACTATTTTTACGGTCTTAATATGAGATATGGAACTCAACTCTTAGACCAGATGTGAGAACAACTTGATCTCAATTTTTAGCATGAAGTCCAGTTATTAAAAGTATGTATATGTGTGCGTATGGTTATCACAAAAAACAGAAAATAGGGCTGTGAAAATTTGTTCCTCTTCCTATACCCTGCATGCTCAGTGGATGGATTGCAAATTTTAGTTTACTTCTTTCTTTGCAAATATTAAACATATGTCTGAACATATTTTTAGATGTATTTTAATAAAAGTTAACACTGTATTTTTTTTCTTTGACATTTTTCCCATAGGTTCTCTTAACATTTATTATTTTAGGATGTTCAATAGTGTTAGTATATATTTCACGTGTAACACACAGTTACTTGAGAGTAATTTGCTGTTAGATGCTCGTTGAATCCTGGTTTTGCTACTCATTGGTAGATTTAGTTTTCTAGATTTCTGAACACTTTTAAAATTAAGTTTTGTACAAATTTAGACTTATTGAAGAAGTGTGAAGGCATTACAGAGAGTCACCATACATCCCACACCCAGGAACCTACCCTAATATTAGTATCCTACAAAAGTATCCTTTAGCATTGTAAATAAATTTACGGTAAGATATATTGTCTAATTTGTCACAATCAACGAGCCAACATTGTATCATCAGTATTAGCTGAAGTCCATACATTTTTCACATTGTCTTAATTTACCCTCATGGTCCTTTTATTTTCTAGGGGCCCATCCAGGATATTGCATTATGTTTAATACGCATTTCTCTTTAGGTTCCTCTTAGCAAACACAGTTCTCAGGCTTCCCTGCCCCTAATGACCCTGACAGTTTTGAGGAATACTGACCAGGAGTTTCATAGAATGCCATTCAGTGGGGATCCACCTGATGCTTTGCTCATGATTAAATTGGAATTATTGGAAGGAAATCCACAGAGGTAGTTAGACATTATCATATCGAGGATACATTATCATCAACATGATATAATAACCTTATAACATGACTGCAATCACCTGATTGAGGTAGTGCTATCTAGGTATATTTTTCAGTGTAAAGTTAGTCCCCTGCCACCATGTTCATTAAGAAGTGGAATGATACGATTCATCTCTCTGAGTGCCAAGTATTTACATAAACTAATTGAAATTTTGCATGAGATATTTGCCTCTTTTTCTCTTAGTGATTTCCTCAGTCATTTCTTTATATTAAAACAGGCTTCTGGATATTTATTTTGTACCTTGGATAATAGCCCAATAATAGTTGAGGTTTTTGCTTAATTTTCTCCAGATTTGGCTTTGAAGGCCCTTTCAGTTGGCTACTATATTTCTTTTGATATATATTGCATAATTTCAAACCTTCCTTTTTTCTAGTACTGTAAGATGTACCAGGCTCATTTTGGATATGTCTTGCCCAAGTCCTAAACTCAGCCAGTTCTTTATAAAGCGCTTGTGATTTTTTATTAGATAACAGTACTGGAAACTAAAGTCTGGGCTGTGTGGACTCATTGTTACTTGAGGTAATAACCAGCTGGTGGTATATCATTGTCCCCTAAAGCCCTCAGAAATGACACAACAATGAACTCTTTGTGTGTACTAACTTTGTGTGTGTAGCAAAATTCATACCTATACTTCTCTATGGAAACATTGGTATCTATGTTCAACTGAACCTGAGCTCATAGTGATTTTACCAAATCTAATTTATCATTGCAAGGATCACACTAGCTACTTTCATTGCTTATCTACACGTCCCCTCTCTAACTGCAAGAAACTTGGCTACCACTGCAGACCATCCATTTCCTGAAGCATCCAAATCCAATATAGATATTTTCCATAATCACAGTTGTTAACTTGTGCACTGTGGAAACAACTGTACCTGCTAAAGTTATTGGACAAGGTTTTTTGCCTTTGGTTTTATAGACTTCTCATTTACCTTATTTAGCTCAGACTATACGCTTTCTATAGTTATAGATGTGTTTGGATAGTATCCTAAGGTATGTAATATTATATGTGTATTTCATTTGCATAAAAACATGTTCTCTGATGCTGATGTTGATGCAAAAATATTGATACATATTAAATAATTCTATCTTAATCATTCAAAATTTTATTTCTGACAACCATTTTTGTTCAAAAAACAATTGAATATATGTCTTTGTTTTTAATGTCTATTTTCATTTGTATTTGCTATTTTTCTTTATTGTAAATGATAGAGCTAAGTTGCTTGTAGCATAATTTCTTGTTTGATAGGTCTTTATTATGAATTTGATTTTTTAGCATTCTAAAGAATTTTATGTCAATATACATCATCTAATAATTTCCAGTTATCTTTAAATTTCTCTGATAGGAAGATGGGGGTACTTGATATCTGTGTTTTGTCAGCCTTTGTATGTTCTTTCATTTCCTCTCTTTTTTACTCTTACTAATTCCCTGTATTTTAGTTCTGTCTCTTTTATACACTTAACTTCATAGTTTTATTTTGTTATTAAATCAGATAACCATCATTTTATGAATGTATGAATTTAGCTCACACCCAGACACATGCATAAATATGTTAAATATATCTATTATATCTTATGCTTTTTACTTCAGGATCCTGTTCAATAAGTTTCCCATTGTAGTACATTTTTCTAATTCTTTGTTTTTATTATAAACAAAATTAAGAAGGTTTCTTATCAGTTACATTTATATATAAATATTTCACAGAAAAATCATTCTTATAACTCTAAATATTGTTCATCAATTCTTTATTATGGACATAAATTTCACATATTTCCTCTCTCTTAATTTATCCTCCTTGCTCTTAGTGATTATTCTTAGTTTTCACATTTATATTATTACTATATACAATTAAAACTCTTATTAAATCCTTTTTTCTTAAGAAATCCATTTACTAAAGTATAATACCCATGCTGAAAAGTGCATAAACCCTACATATGTACAAATTGTGTACATCCATGCAAACATGATATATAATTTCTGTAATTTCAGTTATGTCTTCAATGCAATATTTGATATGATAGTTAAGACTGTGGTGCATTAATGTTAAAGAAACAGTGTGAAATACGCAATTGAATTAACAAAAATATTATTTTTGTATTAAGTTATTTATCAACAACTGTTCTTGTTCTCCCTACTCCATGTTAGGCTTGCTCATCTAGATACTAAAATCCAGCTGTCATTGTGGATGCTTGAGGTGTCATGGAATCAAAAATAAATATTTAATTTTAAAATAAAATATGCTTGGATATGTACCTATGTTAATAATTATGCTCAAGGACACAAAGAAACAAACAATTGAGAAATGTGCCCAATAGTCTATGCTCCCAATATGGTTGTGAGAGAGTGAAATCCTCTAAATCCCAGTCTGCCTGGTAAGATACCCAGTGATTGTGTTAGTTCAACATTCTATCTTGCAAAGGAAATGGGTATTTTAAAGTTATATATTCTAGTAATTTGATGAGTATTAAATAATCTAGAATGAATTGGGCTTCAATAAACATTCTGGTACATATATCTTTGTTATAATGTGATTTTTGGTCTTCTGGATATACACCTAGTAAAGGAATTGTAGGATTAAATGACAGGTCTATTTTTAGATCTCTAGGTGTTCTCCAAACATCTTTCCAAACGGAACATTTCCCACCAGCAATGTAGAAGTATTATCTCTGATTTTGGGATTTTGTGATGTGGGCTAATCTTACTGGAGTTAGACAGTATCTCAAAGTGGTTTTGATTTGCATTTCTCTGATAATTAAGGATGATGAGCATTTTTTTATGCATCTGTAGGCCGTGCACCTGTCTTCTTCAGAGAAGCTTCTCTTCAAGTCCCTTGCCCACCCTGAGAGGGGATCACTTGTTCTTTTCTTGCTAATATGTTTGAGTTCTCTGTGGATTCTGATTATTAAACCTTCATCGGCGACATAACCTGCAAATATTTCCTCCCATTGAGAGGGCTGTCTGCTTGCTTTACTTACTGTGTTCTTGGCTGTGCAGAAGCTTTTTAGTTTGATCAGGTCCCAGTAGTGTATTTTTGATGTTGCTTCAATTTCCTGGGGGTCCTCCTCATAAAATATTCACCCAAACCAATTTCTTCAAGAGTTTTCCCTGCACTTTCTTCTAGTATTTTTATAGTTTCATGTCTTAAGTTTAAATCTTTAAGTTAGTAAGAGTCTAAGAAAATGCCATGAAGGCTATGTTAACCAGTTTAATGAAAGCATTTCAAATTGTATGTAAACCCAGCACATTGTACCCCATGATTGCATTAATGTACACAGCTATGATTTAATAAAAATAATAATCTAGAATGATTATCTAAGTACATATGTAATAAGTTGATGTTCTTAGCGCTCTCTTCAGAAACTGCTTGCTCAAAAAAGCAGCAAAACACAATGTCAATAAAGCTTTTCACAAACGGCCACATTAATATCTAACAGAGAGAGATTTAAAATAATGTGTCTTTCACCCTTCCATAAATAAAATGAAAAAATCACATACAATTTTAATGCAGTTTTTGTTTCTCTGTATGGATTAATCCATTAACTTTTTTGAGATAAGTTTGGAGATGTTGGATTTACGTTATCTTTTCTGTAATTAACATAATCACTCCCCTGGAATGATATTATTAAATATTAGTTGGTTTAAGTATGTTCAAATTTTAAATAATTCACATAGGATGCAATTTTTATTTTATTATTATTCAAGATTCAGTGAGGGTGGAAAGCACCAGGTTGCACTGATTCCGTTTGTTAGGTAAAGTCCCTCTTATAATTGTGTCTCTCCCCCCAAAAGTGTGTCACACATCACATCATGACCCCTCCACCACTGTCTCTCCTTCCCTCTCTTTCTGCTTTCCCTTTCTCTCCCCCCCCACATGTTCTAGATCATTAATTGCTCTCATATCAGAATTAAGTACACAGGATTCTTGCTTCTCCATTCTTGTGATGCTATACTAAGAATGTGTTCCACTTCCATCCAGATTAATACAAAATATGTAAAGTCTCCATCTTTTTTAATAGCTGAATAATATTCCATGGTATAAATATAACACAGCTTGTTAACCCAGTCCTGGGTTGGTGAGAAATTAGGCTATTTCCACATTTTGGCAATTATTAATTGAGCTTTGATAAACAGTCTAGTGCAAGTGTCCTTATGGTAAAAACTAAAAAAGGATTTTTTTCTTCTGAGTAGCTGCCCAGTAATGGGATTGTAGGATCTCTTGGGTTGTCTAGTTTGAGTTCTTTGAGAGTTCTCCATACTTCCTTCCTCCAAAAATAGTTGTATTAGTTTGCAATCCCACCAGCAATGTAAAAATATTCCTTTTCTCCACATCCACTCCAGCATCTGCAGCTTAGAGATTTTGTGTTGTGTGCCATTCTCACTGGTGTTAGGTGATGGCTCAGGAATTTGAGATTTCATTTCTCTACTAATTAGGGATGATGAGCATTTTCCCCATGTTTGCTAGCCATTTGTCTGTCTTCTTTAGAGAAGGTTCTTTTTTTTTTTTTTTTTTTTGAGACAGAGCCTCAAGCTATCCCCCTGGGTAGAGTGCCATGGCATCACAGCTCATAGCAACCTCCAACTCCTGGGCTCAAGCGAGTCTCCTGCCTCAGCCTCCCAAGTAGCTGGGACC
>CAUYQV010145909.1:0-28438 GCA_963574575.1 Galagoides demidoff | reverse complement strand
GCCATGGCATCACAGCTCACAGCAACCTCCAACTCCTGGGCTCAAGCGAGTCTCCTGCCTCTGCCTCCCAAGTAGCTGGGACCACAGGCGCCTGCCACAACGCCTGGCCATTTTTTGGTTGCAGCCATCATTGTTGTTTGGCGGGCCCGGGCAGGGGATTCAAACCCGCCACCTTAGGTGTATGTGGCTGGCGCCTTAGCCGATTGAGCCACAGGCGCTGAGCCAATTGTCAGACCTCTTATGAGGACAGCTCTGATAGTCATTCCAGAAAGAGTTCCAAAATTGCTTTGAAGTATGGACTGGGCACTGGTGTCAGTGCATAGCTGCTACCCAAGCAGAGTACTTTAAAGGTGCCCATGGTGATATTCAGTAATGAGTTATGTAGCACTTTTTTTAAGATGAGTTCACCTGCTTAATTGTCAGACTCATGATAACTCATTTTGCAGATGAGAGAACTGGGATCTCATCTGCAAAATGAGTTAAGTAACCTGCTGAACAGCCCTTGCTAGTGGAAGAGGAGCCAGCCCTGGGGACTGGGTCTTTGGCCTCTAGACTTCTCATTTTTGTCATTGGTCAATGACCCTTGTTTATGGTGGCTGTGCAGGCTGCATTTGAGTGCCCTGTGTCTGTTGGATGGGCTATTCTTGCCCAAGTGATGTATGCCTCTCCAGGAATCACTGAGCCTTGATAGTATTGACAGTGGAGCAGTGTGTTCTGGTCATGAAGGGGAATGGGCAGCAAGAAGGACCCTGAAGCCCCATTTCTAGCTTGAGCATGGCAGGGACCTCATTGGTTGTACTCTACCTTTTCTTGTCTCTTCTTCCCTTCTTTCCCATTGGGTCACATTTACCAAGGCTGAACCATTACCCAACAGGAGTGCAGATGGGTTTAGTGGCCAGAGGTTTGAGGTAGGCAAGTATCCAGAGGATCTTAAGGGCTGGTAGCAGGATGACCCAAGAAGCAGAACATTGCTTCACCCTCTTTTCTCCTGAGCCTGAAGCTTAGAGACTGAAGGAATCTACTGGCATCAACCTTCCAGCAGCCTGGAACACACTGGTTGTGCCACCTATAGCGCTAAGTGCCCTGGACTAGACTAGGGTCCACTGAGTGGTTGGTTGCTTGCCTGGAAATGGACTAACTTCTTTTCTTATGGGAGTTCCCGCTGGGAATGGGAAGTGCGAACAATTCTGCGTCCTAGCTCCTGGAATTCTAGTTAGTTTCGGGGGCACTCTGGGTGCTACCTTCTCCCTGCAGTGTTGTCAGTAAATGGCTTTTTTCAGGCAAACGACATGAAATCCCACCATTAGATAGTCTGAAGAGTTCTCATCTCTACTCTTTCTCTTTTAAAATGCAAATACTCCTACCAGGGTTAAACATTTATCCATTCACATGTTTACTGTATTTTTAAATATTTGTTTATTTATTTTAAAGATAGGGTCTCTGTCACCTGGAGGTAAGAGGCTGGAGTGCAGTGGCACTATGCTAGCTCACTGCAGCCTCGAACTGCAGGGCTCAAGCAATCCTCCTGCCTCAGCCTCCTGAGGAATTAGGACTATAGGTATGAGACATTGCACTTGCCTAAATTCACACATTTGTAATTTTCCTCAGGAGCTAATAAAGGCCAACAGTCATTCTAGCAAGGGCCATGTAGGCACAGAGAATATTTCTAGAATGGCTCACATATTTGCAAAGAGACTTTTTTTGATTCTGCAGCACTCCCATGAGGTTGCTAAATTGGGCACTACCATTTTCTCCTTTAACAGAAAAGGAAACTAAGGTTTAGAGAAATGACTTGATCAAGATACTGTGCTTTTGGCCAGGCGCAGTGGCTCACGCCTGTAAATCCTAGCACTCTGGGAGGCTGAGATGGGTGGATTGCTTGAGTTCACAAGTTCAAGATCAGCCTGAGCAAAAAGCGATTCCTCCGTCTCTACTAAAAATAGAAAAAACTGAGGCAAGAGGATCGCTTGAGCCCAAGAGTTGGAGGTTGCTGTGAGCTATGATGATGCCACAGCACTCTACCTAGGGCAACAGCTTGAGACTCTGTCTCAAAAAAAAAAAAAATACTATGCCCTTGCCACTGTAACCCACCTGCTATTCCTCCCACTAGTTCCAAAACTCGGCTGAGTTGGGGCATAAACGCACTTTGTTTATCTACCTATATTTGAAATGGGCCCTCTCCCCTTAAATGCCAACCTGCCTGGACTCAGATCATCTTCTTTAATGCGATCACCTTTCTTTATGTCAAGGCCTGTGTTAAGTGCTGGAAGGCCCAGTTGACCCAAGATAGTTTTCCAGGCTATAATTCTTAAAGCACCTGGTGCGCCATCCTGAGGTCAGACAACAGAGCACATGCCCACAGCATGAGTCACAGTACTTCTGTCTGCAAAAGCTGAAATTATATGTTATTAATAAAACCTACCCAGCTGCCATACCATGGGGGAGGAGAGGAGAGAGGGAGAGCATTTGCTCGGAGCTCTGTCCAGGTGACCATCTGTCTCGCATGGCTCGGTAAGTGGAGTAAAGCTACAGTAGTCCCCAGGGGCCCAGAATGTCACCTCTGAGACTGGTGCCCTGGAGAACAGTACCTTAAGAACTCTACGTCCCTCCCCCCTCCCATCCTACTTCCCTTAAAGAACTTCTCTTAAAATGCAAATGTGTTGTTTTCCTTGCTGCTGTCCCTTCGTTTCTCAGACTTATATTTTAATATCCAGCTCAAATGGTCATTTTCCCAGCCAGAGGCAGTAACTTCCTCTTCCAGACTTTCCTAAGCTTTGCCTCTGAAGCACATCATTTATAAACGTGGTAATTGTTCCCACCAGAGGGCAGCTGCTGTGGTCAGCCCAGCATGTCTTGGCAGGCCAAGATCTAGTGCTGGGCGGGATTGGTGGAGGTAAGGTGCTTGGTACCAGCCCATTAACACAGGTACAGTGAAAGAAGAAATGTCAAAGTGAATTATCAAAATTGGCTTTGTACGGATGGAAGGCAGAGATTGTAACACCCTCTTCCCAGCCCTGCCCTGGGGAGCCTCGTGAGTTCCCTCCTGTGCACCTCTGGCCCTGCACATGGCACACCTATGCTTGCGTACTGGAGGTGTGCCCTGTTTGTGGGTGGTGGGTGGCTCCTCCATCTTGGCTACTTGAGCCCTGGGTGTGCCCTGTGCGGAAGAACAGGGATGAGGGTGGGGGCTTTAAGGACCCGGAAGCCCCAGGGTTTGGCGATGACTGGGTTGCTGGACAGGAGGAGCGGGTTGGTGCTAGAGCTTTCCCTCAGCGCCCATTCTTCCTCCTTCCTTGACCACAGTGACCAGAAGCCATATACAGAGGCCTAGGGGCTGAAGAGGGCCAGATACAGAAGGGAGGACCCAGAGGGCTTCAGGCTCTGGTCTCTGCCTGGAAGTAGGCTGCGGAGGTGAGAGGGACAGAGGAAAGGATCTACTGGGAACTGGTGCCTCACGAAGGTCCAGGGGTGCAGTAGGAAGACCCAGGCCTGGCCACTGCCTAACTGGGTCACCTGCACAAATTACATCATCTGTAAAATGGGCATATCAAGCCCAGCCTGGGATGTGGTTGGTGAGGTCACCGGATGTGCCCGGCTCTTGGGAAACTGCAGGGGGCAGTACTAGCGGTATGGCCCCGGGGATCCGGGGCTGTGCCCACGCAGGGGGCGGGGCTGTGGCGGGATGGGTGGCGCAGGAGTCCCCGCCCGGCGCCGGCTCCCGGGCAGCTACCTTCTCTCGCCTGCCCCCTACCCGCAGGACCCCGCGGCCGAGCGCCTGGGCCCGGCCTCTCCCGCGCTCGCTACCGGGCAGGCCGGGCTCCGCGCAGACGGGCGGAGGCGGGCAGGAAGCGCCGCGCCCAGCGAGCCGGGGACTCTGGGAGCCAGCGGGACACGCCAGCGTCTGCCCCGCCCGGGTAAAGGCCGCGCTGGCTGGGTCACCCCTCCGCCCCGGGGGGTGCCGGGCGAGCGCCGCTGCCAGTCCACGGCCGGGATGAGCGGGACGAAGCCTGGGTGCTGACTAGGGTTCTGGCGGTTCTTGCCCTTGGTACCCCAGACCAGTTGAAACGAGGGGAGCCGTTTGGATCCAGTTTGGTGGGGAGTTCCGGACTTGTGAGAACACCGCCTGTACTTTCTCTGCAGTGCCCCTTTTCTCACCGCCCTGGAGATCTGGGTGATCTTGACTCAGTGACCCTGACGTAAACCCCAAGCCACTTTCCCAGGACTTTCTCAGGTTTCCCGGGCCCCTTTCCCCTTCCCCAGCCTCCAGACTCCTGCTCTGAGCTCAGTCTGCACGCCTGCTAAGGCAGGTGGCCAAGTGCGGCCGATTTTGTGTCCTATCTTTAAGAAGCTCAGATCTCAGTGGAGACCAGGCCCGAAGCATGCCCCATTTAAGGGAGCTCAGAGAGCTCAGGAAATACTTCTCAGGGAAGAAGCCCTCTGAGCAATCTCTTAAAAGATTGGGTGGGATTCTTACAGAGGAGAAAGGTCATTCCAAACTGAGGAGCGTGTATGAACAAATTTAAGGAGAATCCAAGAATCCTGGGGAATGAGGTGCAGGCTGGGGGCAAGCTCTGAAAAACAGCTTGTGCGGCTAGGTGTTTTGGACTCTGTATGTAGCCTCCACTTTAGGGAGGTGATTGATGCCTGGGAGGAGGGGTTGGAATGAAAGGAGACTATAGGCAGAAACCCTGAGAGGTCAGGGTTCTAGCCTCAGTCTCATGGGCGGGGAGATTTGCTTCAAAGTAAGATAACTAAAAGGGGAGGAGGAGGAGGAGTTCAGTATTACTTAGAAGCAGTGGCAAGATATCCATATGGAGATGTCAAGTAGGGAGGCCACTTATTCATTTATTTATTATTTATGCAGCCTCAAAGACAGCTTATGCACAGAGAATGATAATCAGCTAGGACTGTAGCCAGGGAACAAAGGCAGAGGGAAGTGGGTAATTATTACTGGAGAATTGAGGCTCAGAAAAGCTGCTGAAAATAAACACAGGACTCTTACATGAGCTTTCTGGTAGCCAAGCAAAGAAAGGACATTTAAATAAAGCAGTTCATGGGGTTGCAACTGGGGCAAAGGTGGTTGTGAAGCCTAAGGAGAGAGGCAGGAGGTGGTAGAGAGAAAATGGGATTTCTGGCCAGGTTCAGTGGCTCATGCCTGTAATCCTAGCAACTCTGGGAGGCTGAGGTGGGTGGATTGTTGAGACCAGCCTGAGCAAAAAAAGAGAGACCCCGTCTCTACTAAAAATAGGAAAACTGAGGCAAGAGGATCGCTTAAGCCTGTGTTTGAGTTTGCTGTGAGTGGTGACACCATGGCACTCTACCCAGGGTGACAGCTTTAGACTCTGTCTCAAAAAAAAAATGGAATTGGTAGATCCATAGCTCAGTCTATAGGGTCCTGGCCACATACACCAAGGCTGGTGGGTTTGAAGCTGGCCTGACCCAGCTAAAACAACAATGACAACTGAAACAAAAAAAATAGCTGGGCATTGTGTCGGGCGCCTGTAGTCCCAGCTACCTGGGAGACAGAGGCAGGAGAATCGCTTGAGCCCAAGAGTTTGAGGTTGCTGTGAGCTGTGATGCCACAGCACTCTACCCAGGGCGACAGCTTGAGACTCTGTCTCAAAAAAAAAAAAAAAATGGGATTGCTGTCTCAGGTTGGGGTTTTAGAGAGGGAGAAGAGCTGAAAGCAGATGGGGGCTTTAGCAGAGCCAATATTTGAGGAAGGGCTGATCGTCTCCTGGGAGGAAGGGCTGATCGTCTCCTGGGAGGAAGGCCCCTTCTTGGCTGGCATGGGTAGGGATGTGGGGGAGGGGTGGAAGGGATGAGGGTGGCTGTAGTGGTGATTCATTCATACCAGTCTTCTTACAGGGGAGCAGGATCTAACTAAGGTGGTGTTAAGTCTCCCAGGCTTTCCCTACCTTCTCTCCCAGGATGAGGTGGGGTTGCCATTTGCCGAGGGCCTCTTGGGGCTCTGGTCTGGGAAGAGCACCCCAGCCACAAGGTGAGTAGGAAGCAGGGGTTTCTGTTTCTACCTGTCCCTTTCTCTTTAGTGTCTGTATAGTGCCTCCACGACAGCAGGGATCCAGACACCAAGTACATAAGTCCTAACTCTGTGCTTCTCTAGCTGTTAACCTTGGCTATGTCAAGCCACCCCTTGAATTTCTTCTTTTTCACCCTAAAACAAAGGAGTTGCATTATATGATTTTTGAGCATCCTTCATAGTTATGTAAGTCCAGGAATACCTGTCTGATTTCATTTAGCATTAAACAGATATTTACTGAGTACCTAGGTACTGTATGGCAGACCCCATGTTAAGTTCTAGGTATATAACTAGGTTGTGAACAAAACCCAATGTGATCCCTGCTCTCATAGAGGGGGAAGGAATTATTATTATTTTTTCTTTTTTGCAGTTTTGGCCAGGGTCAGGCTTGAACCTGCCACCCCTGATATATGGGGCTGGCACCCTACTCCTTAAGCCATAGGCGCTGCCCAAGGGGGATGGAATTAAATAATCACGCAATGAAATATAAAATTTCATAATAACTGCTACAGAGGGGCAGTATATGCTGCCATGGGAGTAAATAATGGAGGATTTGATATAGATGGAGGGTCTGTATATTTGTGGAAAAAATGTGGATAGGATCTGAAGATGTTATTTTATCCTTTTCTCTGTAGATGAATGTATCCCCTTCCTGACCCACTGGAGTCGGCCCTTTAAAGGGGAGCATCACCTTGGGCCCCCTAGGTAAGGCTGGGGTATCATGCCCTGGAACACATCTGGCATAGCAGCGTAGACTGGGAAGGATCTGGCCTTGATGCCAGCTGGATCCCCTAGGGGAAGGGCTTGGTCTTCTGGAAGTGAGAGGATATAGAGGCAGCTGCCAGGCCTGGGAGGAAGTTAGCTTAAATTATCTATCTACAGGAGAAGCCTGAGTCAGCAGGGGGAGCAACTGTGGGAATGGGGTAGGATCTGGTGTGGCAGTGGCCAGCCTGAGTCAGCCAGGCAGACACTCAACGGTGGTGGCTGGAGGGTTAGGGGGTAGCCTTCAGACCCTGTGAGAGCCAGACAGAGCTCTTTGACTTGGGTGTCCAGTGTTGGGCCTGTATCTCAGGAAGTGAGGAACCCAACAGTGCAGACAGACCTGGACTCATCCCTTCTCTTGGCTCCCAGGGCCTTCGTACGCCACAATGGAAGCTCAGCGGGCAGTGCTCCCCCATCTGCGAGGCAGAGACAGCTGTTTGGGAGTATCTCTGCAGTTGGTAAAGGGACTGACTGGGGTCCTGGTGCAGGAAGGGGTGGGGTGGGGAGAGGGGCTGCACGGAGAAGCAGGATGAGGAAAATATAATGGAACCACTGCCATCATCTATCAGTGGTTCTTCCTTCCCTTGTGGCAAAACTCATGCAATGCACACTTGCTATGTACAAAGTGCTAGGAGTTATGGACCTCATTATCTTCAACAGACTTCGGGCCTAGCATTCAGGTTCAGACTGCACACAGGCTGGACATGGTGGCTCACGCCTATAATCCTAGCACTCTGGGAGGCTGAGGTAGGTGGATAGCTTGAGCTCACAAATTTGAGATCAGCCTGAGAAAGACCAAGACCCATCTCTACTAAAAAATAGAAAAAATAGCTGGGCATTGTGGCAGTGCCGCCTGTAGTGCTAGCTACCCTGGAGGCTGAGGCAGAGGGATCACTTGAGCCCACGAGTTTGAGGTTGCTGAGAGCTGTGACATCACAGCACTCTACCCAGGGCAACTCTGTGAGACTGTCTCAAAAAAAAGAAAAGACGACTGCACATAGATAACCACAGAACCAGTCAGCCAAGGCTCAGCATTACTAGTCTGGAAGCTTCCTACTTCCTGCCACAGGGGTTCTAAACTTTCTGGACAGTCTATTTTCTGAGGGAGTCCACTGTGCCCAGCACCATTCTGGGCCCTATTATCTCTAGGTGCTTTGTCTTGATTCCCCAGCTTGACACTACCACCACCTTGTCTGGCCCTGAGCTCCTAGACCTCCAGGCACTTTCCCTGACTCATTTCCCTTCCCTTCCTATCTAGAAGCTATTCAGAGGCACCGTCGGAACTTGGCTGAGTGGTTCAGCCGGCTGCCCAGGGAGGAGCGCCAGTTTGGCCCGACCTTTGCACTAGACACTGTCCATGTTGACCCTGTGATTCGCGAGAGCAACCCCGATGAGCTGCTTCGCCCTTCTGCAGAGCTGGCTCTGGACCATCAGCCGCCCCTCGCTGGGCTTCCCCCACTGGCCCTGTCTCAGCTCTTTGACCCAGATGCCTGTGGGCGCCGGGTGCAGACAGTGGTGCTCTATGGGAAGGTGGGCACGGGCAAGAGCACTTTGGTACGCAAGATGGTCCTGGATTGGTGTTATGGGCGGCTGCCAGCCTTCGAGCTGCTCATCCCCTTCTCCTGTGAGGACCTGTCATCCCTGGGCCCTGCTCCAGCTTCCTTGTGCCAACTTGTGGCCCAGCGCTACATGCCCCTGAAGGAGGTTCTGCCCCTGATGGCTGCTGCTGGGTCCCGCATGCTCTTTGTGATCCATGGCTTGGAGCGTCTCAACCTTGACTTCCGGCTGGCAGGCACGGGGCTTTGTAGTGACCCTGAGAAGCCAGAGGCACCAGTTGCCATTATTGTCAACCTGTTGCGCAAATACATGCTGCCCGAGGTGGGTGGCCCCTTGCCCTAGCCTGTCCTCTTGACTCGCCCCCTAAGAACTTTTGTGTCCTCAGCCTACATGTTTATTGGGTAGGAGGATAGGCCCTGGTTTAATTCAAATCCTGGCCCTTCACTTCCCAGCTGTATGACCCTGAGTGTCTGTTTCTTTCTCTCCTTGGGTTGTACCAATCAAATGAGCTTCTAATGTTCTTAGCACAGTGCCCTGGATCACGATAGGTGCTCAGTAGTTGCTAGTCATAATTATCATACTTATCATTATCTTCATCTTTGGACTCTCAGTCTTTAGGAATAATCAGGACACTTCAATCTTTTTTAACCCTCAACCATGCTTTTTCCCAGGCCAGCATTCTGGTGACCACCCGGCCCTCTGCCATTGGCCGCATACCCAGTAAGTATGTTGGTCGCTATGGTGAGATCTGTGGCTTCTCGGATACCAACCTGCAGAAGCTCTATTTCCAGCTCCGCCTAAACCAGCCGGACTGTGGGCATGCAGCTTGGGGTGCAGGCGTCTCAGCCACACCAGCTCAGCGTGACAACCTGGTGCAAATGCTCTCCCGGAACCTAGAGGGGCACCACCAGATTTCTGCTGCCTGCTTCCTGCCCTCCTATTGCTGGCTCGTCTGTGCCACCTTGTACTTTCTGCACGCTCCCACGCCTGCAGGGCAGACCCTTACGAGCATCTATACCAGCTTCCTGCGTCTCAACTTCAGTGGGGAAACACTGGACAGCACTGACCCCTCCAATTTGTCCCTGATGGCCTATGCAGCCCGCACCATGGGAAAGTTGGCCTACGAGGGGGTGTCTTCCCGTAAGACCTATTTCTCTGAAGAGGATGTCCGTGGCTGCCTGGAGGCTGGCATCAAGACAGAAGAGGAGTTTCAGCTGCTGCATGTTTTCCGCCGGGATGCCCTAAGGTTTTTTCTGGCCCCGTGCGTGGAGCCAGGGCACCTGGGCACCTTTGTGTTCACTGTGCCTGCCATGCAGGAATACCTGGCTGCCCTCTACATCGTGCTGGGGTTGCGTAAGACCACCCTGCAGCGGGTGGGCAAGGAGGTGGCTGAGCTTGTGGGCCGCGTCGGGGAGGACGTCAGCCTGGTTCTGAGCATCGTGGCCAAGCTGCTGCCTCTGCGGGCTCTGCCTCTGCTCTTCAACCTGCTCAAGGTAACAGCCCAGGGCCCTACCCTGTGCCTCCACTACCCTAGGTCCCTGTTCACCCCTTCTCCTCTCCCAGAGGAAACTTCTGCTTCCTGCACGGGTGGGAATCTTTTCCTTGGCTCTGGTTTCAGCTCTGGGCAATTTGGCTTTTAGTGGGAATGGGGCATAAAGAAGGGGGACAGAGGCTTGGTGCCTGTGGCTCAATCGGCTAAGGCGCCAGCCATGTACACCTAAGGTGGTGGGTTCGAATCCCCAGCCCGGGCCCGCCAAACAACAATGACGGTTGCAACCAAAAAATGGCCGGGCGTTGTGGCGGGTGCCTGTGGTCCCAGCTACTTGGGAGGCAGAGGCAGGACACTCGCTTGAGCCCAGGAGTTGGAAGTTGCTATGAGCTGTGATGCCATGGCACTCTACCCAGGGGGATAGCTTGAGGCTCCGTCTCAAAAAAAAAAAAAACTACACATCCAGGCATGATGGTTCACACCTGTAATCCTAGCATTCTTGGAGGCCATGGTGGGCGGATCGCCTGAGCTCAGGAGTTCAAGCCTGAGCAAAGCAAAACCTTTTCTTTACTAAAAATAGAAAAACTAGCTGGGAATTTTGCTGAGCGCCTACAGTCCCAGCTACTCAGGAGGCTGAGACAAGGGGATTGTTCAAACCAAGAGTTTGAGGTTGTTGTGAGCTATGAGGCCATGGCACTCAACCCCAGGGCAACTGAGTGAGACTCTGTCTCCAAAATTTAAAAAAGTAAACATAAATAAAAAATTATTCATTGCTAATCTGAAATTCAGATTTAAGGGAGCAGGCTGTATTTTCATTTGCTAAACTCTTCCCCTACCTTCCCATTTTGGAATCTATCATTCACCCCTGTCCTGAGTCCCCAGGGAACCATCAGAGGTTGTGGGCCTCCTGCAATATACTCAACAAAACAGGAATTTGGAGCACAAGGCCCATTGAAGACTATCTGTTCCCATCTGTCCTCAATTTACTCACACAAAGGACTAGGAGGTTGAGGCCCAGAGGGTACAGGCACTGGTAAATCCTTCCACACCTTTCACCTCCTTGACTATAACTTGGGCCTCCTGCAGAGCAACAGACCCTCAGCGGGGGACTGCTCGGGAAAGACCAGGGCCCTTTCAGTCCATCATTCTAGGCACCGCAGAGCAGTGAGTCTCAAGGTTTCTACCTTGACCCCAGGCTGTTGTTTCCTGGATTCTGAAGTACCCAAGTGAGTCACCTCCATCTCCCAGGCTAGATCTGGTACAAGGCCAAGGTCCCCAGGTGCTCCTAAACTCTTACCTGGCTCCCAGGCCGGAGGAGCCAAGTGGGAGGATCAGGGGAGGCTCTAGGGAAGGGCCAAGTGAACGGGTTGGATCCAAGGGGGCGGGGCTGCTACTGTGGGAAGCTTATCCTCAGGTCCCTCTAATGGCTCAGCAAAAGGTTAGGGAAACTCAGAGATGACCCAGCTTGACTGCCAGGGGTGCAACTGGAGGCAAGTGAAGAAAAGGACTTGATCAAAATCACTAGGCCACTCAGGCCCACAGGGCTTTCTGTGGTCATTCCCCTCCTGGCTGAAACTGCCCACTGCTCTGTATTCTGTTTCTTCACCTCACTTTTACCTCCTTGACATTATATTCAAGTATTATGTGCTTATTACCAGTCTTCAGTTAGAACATAAATCCTATTCACTGTCTGGAGATTATAGAGTAGTGGTGCTTAATAAACATTATTGAAATTGCCCTGATTGCATTTGTGTGATTGTGTGGCACATGATACCTGAAGCCTTGGTTTTCCTACCCTCACACATGCACCACAGCATCAGACGGGACTCTGTCTCTGTGAAGGGCTGTGTGCTCCCCCATGGTGGTCTGCAGCTTTCACCTCTGATCACAGCCAAGCCTGTATCCCGGGATTGAGAAAGTAACAGTATAGGGTGGAGATGGACTGATAGAGAATGGGTTTAGGGTGCTGCTTGGTGAGGGGTTGGGGTGTCACTTGTCTGCCCCAGTGCCTTCACCTGGAACACACAACACCTGGGCATGGTCCAAGAGCTCAATCCTGGAGCCGCACTGACCTGGTTGCTCCCAGACAGTCTGGTTCAGGGTACAGCACTGAGCCAGGAGCTGGTGGCCTATCTGCCTTTTGGGGTGATCTGCTATGGCCCTACCCCTTGCCTGGCCTCTTTCTGCCTATCTGGACAATGATGGCTCTGGGCTGACTAATCTCTAAGGCCTACCAGCTTAGCCTGCCTAAGGCTTCTGCCTACTCCCTTTCTACCCCCAAACCTCTGTACTACCACTCCTGCCCTATTCTGGGGGATTCCATTTCCTGGGGCCCCAGACTCTTCCCTGTCCCTGGTCAGACCCTTTGCTGACCTATCCCCTGTCCTTCCCCTGTTTATCTTGGGACCATAGGTGATAGGGGCTTAATAGACTGTCCCTGGAATACTTGGGACACTTTAAGTCATCCAGAAATTTTTTAGAGCAAATCTACCCAGACTTGCCTGGCCCCAGCCCTCTAACCGGATAGCTCCTTTGGATGCCTGCTAGGTCAAAGCAACTCTTTATGTTTCCCCAGTCCTGCTCCTTTCAACCTCAGCAAGGGCATCTCCAGCCAGCTGGTCACCTGGGCCAGGAGCCCAGGAATCATCAAGTCTCCTCTCACTTCTCCCTTGATCCCACCCAGCACTTCACTAAATCCACTCCACCCTGCTGTGATATCCTGGGGGTTGCCACTTCTCACCCTCCACAGAACTGCCTACGTTAATACTTCATCCTCTCCACCTGAACTTGATAAGCAGAGGGCTCCTTGACACCACTCTGTCTACCTCCAGACCATACTCCATGTGGCAGCTACAGAGGAGTCCTATTGGAAACAAACCTGACCTTCTCATCCCCCTGCTCAAAACCCTTGTAATGGCTCCCACAGTGTTCAGGATAAAGTCCAGTTCCTTGGCCTGGCATTCAAGGCTTCTACATGCTCTGTGCTGTTGTTCCACACTGACAGCTCAGCGTTCTCCAGCTTCAGCCTTGGCTTGAGGTATTACCTCCACCTGGAATACCTGTCTTCTTCCTAATCCTTAGATCCTCCATTTTGAATCATCTGGAAAGTCCACTGTGGGAATCAACTTGTTATCTAGAGAGGCTGAATAAACAAGGCTTTTCTCAGGGTGCATGTGTGTGGTTTTAGTCAGTCAACATTTATCTATTTATTCATGTACTCATAGCCCTGTTTCAAAAAGGGTTTAAGGAGGGCCATTAAATATTTATTGCGTGCCACCATATGCAGCGTATCTCTGCACATGCCCACATATACTCAGTTCACATCCCACTTTCACACACAAGACCAGGGCACCAGGGGACAGGCAGGCAGAAGTTTGCAGGGGGTCTCAGTAGGCTAGGGTGAGTTAGGATGAGGCACCTGGGTTCAGAGGCAGGCCCACCTGGCTCAGGATGAATCAGACAGATGTAGAACTGAGGTTCAAATATAGGGTTTTCTGAGCCAAGAATTCATGGAGTTGCTCCTAGAGGACCAAAGTTCAGCCCTGTCTTCCGGGTTATGAGGTGAATGGGGGTTCTGGAAAATTACAGCCTCCAGGGTGCTCAGTGCCCCACCCAGCTAAGCCCCCCAGAGTGAAGAAGCTCAGAGGACATCTGGGACTAGGGGGAAAAGGGGAAGCTGAGAAGGTGGGTGGATTTGGGAGGAGAGAATAGTGAGAAGGGCCTGTCAGGAGGCAGGGACAGAGGAACAAAGGCTGCAGGTGGGGGAAGGGAGACCCACAGCTTTCCTCTGTGACCCCTGATTGCATTTCTCTTCCTTCTTGCCCAGGTCAGCTTCATCTCTTCTTCTTTCTTCCTGCAACATTGCTGGCCAGGTGGGGGCTGGATGGGGTGAAGACAGTGGTCCCCGCTCAGGCTCTAGGTATTCCACAGGAGGGAGCCCAGTCCCCAGTTGGAGGGCAGCCTGCTGGGCACAGCTGACTCCAGAGTTCCCAGCGGGATTTCCAGCTTCCTTTCATCTCTTCTGTCCCTCCCAGCCAGTCCAGTCTGTGAGGAGCAATCACTGAACTCATTTCAGAGGGGAAAACTAAGGACTAGAATATTGGTGACAGAATAAGGACTCCATCTCTTGATCCTCAAAGGCTAAAATCCTCCCACTATCAATGATCCTAAGTGCCATCTGCTCTGATTCCTGACAGCCTGGCCTGGCACAGCAAGGGATCTCAAGAAATATGTGTTGGGTTGGTGTCAGGGAGGGTCCCTGCAAAGGGCCTTCCTCTCTCTGCAGCCTCCAAGCAAGGAGACATCAGGCCCCAGTCCTAACTTCCACGGGCTATTTTAAATCCTGGGTCTCTCTGTATTTTTACCCACAGGGCATGGAGCCCAGCTAGGCACCAGGAGGTCCAGACTTCAGTACCAGCTCTACCATCATTTGCTGTGTGACCCTGGGCCATGATCTTGTTCCCTCTGGCCTTTCACTTTTCAAAGCAAGGGACTAACCTAGATGGTTTTCAAGGGCCCTTTGAAGGGTCTGATCTTTATAATTTTCAGGTTTCTGTGCAATTTGCATGCAGAGGGTATTTCTGACTGGGAGCAGAACCAGTTTCCATCCCATCCTGCTAGTTAGGTAGGACTCTCCAGGCAGTGGGGAGTTTGGTCAGGTGACAGCTTTGCAGTCAAAGCTGGGGCTGGCCTGGTCCATTCCCCTGTGACCTCCCCTGACCCCAACACTCAGTGGCTGGGAACTGACGCAGGTCGAGCTGAGACAGCTGTTAAAGCAGCCCTAAAATTAGCCCCAATAGGGATAGGGAGGGGGGAGCTAGCCCAGGATTCTGGCTCCCATGGCCCCAAGGGACTGAGTCCACACCCTACTCAAGATGGAAGAGGTCAGCCAGAGTTCTGGCAGTTACCTACGGTGATGGTCTCCACATAGAGAGTTACAAACTAGTGTGATCATGTTTCAGAAGGGGCATTAAAGGGCAGGAAGAGCCCCCTGCCAGTTGCTTGACCCTGATGTGGATGCCAGATCCCTGCCCTTCAGAGCCCTGGGAGAACCAGGTAGGGACCATTCTATTCATGATCTAGAACAGGGTTGAGGGAACCAGTCCTCCCAAGGCTGAATTGGATAACTTTACACCTTAGTGATAGCTCCCAAGAGCAGAGGAGGAGCAAAGAAGTATATTAGCCTAATATAGGAATAGATTGGAGACACCAGGTACAATGCCAAAGCCAGCCCCCTCGCCCCAGGAATACAGCTCCTTCTGCTCTGCTTTGGTGCACTGAGGATCTTATTAAAACACAAATTCTGGGCTCTGTGCCTGTAGCTCAAGTGGCTAAGGCACCAGCCACATAATCAGAGCTGGTGGGTTCAAATCCATACCAGGCCTGCCAAACATCAATGACAACTACAACCAAAAAATAGCCGGATGTTGTGGTAGGTGCCTGTAGTCCCAGCTACTTGGGAGGCTGAGGCAAGAGTATTGCTTAAGCCCAGGAGTTTGAGGTTGCTGTGAGCTGTGATGCCATAGTACTCTACTGAGGGTGACAGCTTGAGGCTCTGTCTCAAAAAACAAAACAAAAAATGCAAATTCTGTCGAGTGCAGTGGCTCATGCCTGTAAAATCAGACTCCAGAGACTGAGGCAGAAGGGTCACTTGAGGCCAGGAGTTCAAGAACTGCCTGGGCAACATAGTGAGACCATCCATTTAAAACAAAAAGAGAGAGAGAGAGAGAGAAATTTGCTAGGTGTGGTGTGTGCCTGTAGACTCAGACCCTGGGAAGGTAGAACTGGGAGGATCACTTGAGCCCAGGAGTTTAAGGTTGAATGAGCTTGATGATGCCTGTGTAGCAGAGTGAGACTTTGTCTCTAAGTAAAAAAAATAAAATGTAGATTTTTTGATTCAGAAGATCTGGGGTGGGGTGTGAAATTCTTCAAGATTCTAACAAGTTTACTTACTGGTCTGCAGATCACAGTTTGAACATGAAACTCACTTCCCAGCCAGCTTGGGTAGACCCCAAGGCTAAGATCCCTCTCTTCTCCTATACCATGGGCATCCCCTCCCCTTCCTTCACAATAGAGCCTGTAGAGGCACAGGGCAGGCACACATGCTGTAACAGGTGTGACTGTTTTATTCAAGGTTCCTGCATGGGCATGGATGTGTGCATGGCAGTCCCTGGGCTTCTGTGTGTACTGAACGTGTCTTATTACATGCATACAGAATGCACAAGATACATAAGTACAATAACAATGAAATTAAAATATTTTAAACTTCTAAAAATAGCTAAACTTTATTAAGTACTATGCCCAGGCAAGGAACTGAGACTGTTACACACAATATCTTATTTAATTATCATAACAACTCTAACGAAATGAGAAAATCAAAGCTCAGAGAGGTTAAGGGACTTGCTCAAGGTCATGCAGCTGAGAAGTGGCAGTCAGGGCTGGGATGTACATGTGCATCTGTGTCCATCAGAGTATCTGCCTTGATGCTATGAGTTGTGAGCATGTGAGCCACTGGGCACAGGTGATATAGGAGGCAAGCAGCAGCAAGGATGGGAGGAGTGAGGTAAGAGTCAAGCACAATGATACAGAGCGTGAGATTTTTGCAGGTGGGGAGAAGGAAGGAAACACAGGTAGAAGGAGACAGAACAGGAGCCGGGCAAGTCTGGGCCTGAGTTTTCATGCTGCCAGGCCCAGCTCTGACTTCCTCCTCTTTGAAATGAGTGTGATAATATTTGTTTCATGAGGCTCTGCTGTAAGAAAGAAATGTGATAACAATACCAAGTGCCCTGCCTGGGGCCAGCCTGGCAGAGTAGGTGCTCAGGATGTGTGAGCTGGCCCTTCCTTTCCCCTGGGACTGCACTGCTTGGCCATTTGGGGAGAGGCTTGTGCCCTAGCTGGTTATAGCCAGCTCACTGGATTAATAGGAGGCATCCTGGGGAGGGCCAGGGACATGCAGGGACAAGGTACAGAAGGTGATGAGAGCACCCCGGGGGTAAACGGACATCTGAACAGAGCTCAGAGCCTGGCCCACACCCCCTTGCAGCAACAGGAGAGGTTACAAGGCTGGAGACCTCCCAACTCGGGAGCAGCCCTCTCCGGAAACCAAACACCCTGTCCCTTGACTCAGCCCTCAGCTATGCCAGACACATCAGTCCTCACGATCCTGTAGGCCGTGCCCACTGGAGACCAAATTTCCTCTGGGCTGGGCCAGACATCAGTTAGGCTTGGCTTTTAGAGGTCCCTGGTGACTCATCTGTCCTTCCTCCACCCACAATCCTGACCTTGCTTCTTGAGCTGGGGTCTCCCTGAAGCTGCCCACAACTGGGGAAGCATCTGTGAGGCATTGTTAGGCTGACCCTTACTCATCTGCCTGTGTCGCTAGAAACTTTGCTGCCTGAGTCACTGCTCACGGGCCATAAGCTGCTTCTTGTAGGCCTCAGTAAAAAGTGGGAAGTTGTCTGGGTGGGCATTAGTCTCACCTGGGACCTAGAACAGAGGGAGCACTCAGATCCTAAGAAACAGGTACTGTGTACGGAGCCCAAAGCACACTGTGGATGAGGGCTGACTCCCGATGGGAGATTATAGCATTGGTAGATCTGGATGAGTAACTGCACCCACCTCCTTCATTTTCCATATGAGGACTCTAAGGCCAAGAGAGGCCAGGGTCTACTATAGCGGGGGCACAGAACCCATCCCAGTCGCCCACCCGTGATGCTGATGAAAGAGCTTCTAGCGGAGGCTGTGAAAGACCAGCTCTGGTGCCCTCATGTGGCAGCAAGGTAGAAAGGCAGGGTGGGCGTGAGGTGCCCTTCCTGGGTAACAGGGTAAGAGCTCTCTCCAGCTACAAAGTCTCCTTCCCTACCAGTCACATCAATCCAATATCTATCTCCCCGACCAGACTACCCTTGCTCCCCAAGGGTAGGGCAAGATCCGATCCATCATATCACCAGGGCATGCGGGGAGGGCATTGTGAGGGTTTGAGGAAGTAGTCTGAACCGAGTTGAATTCAGTATCAATGGCAGGAAACAGGGAGGAATGTGGACTGAGGCTTAGGCACAAAAATGTTCATTGAATCAATGTTAGTAAAAGCAGAAATTGTGTTGATAATTGTTGAAATGGGTGATGGACACAGAGGCTCATTATACTGCTCAATTTACTTTTGTGTGTGTTCAAAATGTTTTGAAACAACGGAATTAATAGAAATTATAAAGGCCCAGCAATAGAAAATCTAAATAAATGATGATACACTTGTTCAAAGGAATAATGTCTAGAGACATTAAAAATTCTGCCATGGAGGGTTTTTTATTTTTAATTTTAACATCTTTATTGATATATAATTCACATACCATACAATTTACCCATTTAAAGAGTACAATTCAATGGTTTTTAATATTTTCACAAAGTTTTGCAGCCATCAACCATCACCACAATCAATTTTTAAAACATTTTCATCTAAGGTGGCACCTGTGGTTCAAAGGAGTAGGGCGCTGGCCCCATATACTGGAGGTGGTGGGTTTAAACCCGGTTCCAGCCAAAAACAAACAGAAAAATCATTTTCATCTCTCCCCAATAAAACTCCATCCCCATTAGCAGTTCCTTCTCATTTGTCCCCTGATCTATAGCCCAAAAATCTACTTTCTGTCTCCATAGATTTGTTTACTCTAGACAGTTTATATAAACAAATCGTACAACATGTGGTTTTCTGATTGTGACTTTTCCCCTTAGTATAATGTTTTCAAGATTCATCTTAAATAATATTCCACTATATGGATAGATATCATTTCATTTTCCATTCATTGGTCCATGGGCATTTGGGTTTTGTCCATTTTTTTAAAGCTATTACATATAATGCTGCTATGAATGTTCATGTACTGGTTTTTGTGGGGACATGTGTTTTTACTTCTTTTGAATGCATACATAGCAGTGAAATTTATCGGTCTCTTTTATTTTCCTTCTTTTTGAGATAGAGTCTCACTTCATCACCCTTGGTAAAGTGCCATGGCATCTTAGCTCACAGCAACCTCAAACTCTTGGGTTTAAGTGATTCTCTTGTCTCAGGCCCCAAGTATCTGGGACAACAGGCGCTCCACTATTTTTAGAGACTGGGTTTTACTCTGGCTTAGGCTGGTCTTGAACTCATGAATTCAGGCAATCTACCCACTTCAGCCTCCCAGAGTTGCTAGAATTACAGGCGTGAGCCACCGCACCTGGCCTGATTTCGGAGTCTTATTGTAACTCTACATATTGTTCCTCTACTCTTCGAGGAACTGTATGTTTTCCAAAGGGGCTGCACCATTTTACATTCCCACCAGCACTTGTGTGAAGGTTCTGGTTTGCTGGACTTGTTATCTGTCTTTTTTTATTCTATCCTTCCTAGTGGGTATGGCCCATGCAACTTTTAATGATACAGGAAAATATCCTTGGTATAATGTTAGTTAGTTTTTTTTTTTGTTTGTTTGTTTTGAGACAGAGTCTCACTTTGTCACCCGTGGTAGATGGCTGTGGCGTCATAGCTCACAGCAACCTCAAACTCCTGGGCTCAAGCGATTCTCTTGTCTCAGCCTCCTGAGTGTTTGGGACTATAGGCACCTGCCACAATGCCCAGCTATTTTTAGAGACGAAGTCTCACCCTTGCTCAGGCTGGTCTCAAACCTGTGAGCTCAGATTATCCACCCACCTCGGCCTCCCAGAGTGCTAGGATTATAGGCGTGAGCCACCATGCCAGGCCTATAATGTTAGATTTTTAAAAGCAGGCTTTAGAAATGTTTATACAATGTGATCTCAACTCTCTAATATATATGTCTAAAGAAACCAAACTCAGAAATAATCTAACAAAATGCCTATTGCAATTTGGGTGATTTAAAATTTTTTGACAACGTGAACATGGAGGAAGCCCCCCCCACCTTTTTTTTGAGACAGAATCTCACTCTGTTGCCCAGCCTAGAGTGCAGTGGCATTATTGTAACTCACAGCAACCTCAAAGTCCTAAGCTCAAGTGATCCTCTTGCCTCAGCCTCCTAAGTAGCTGGGACTATAGGTGCATACCACCATGACTGGCTAATTTTTCTATTTTTAGTATAGACAGGGTCTTGTTCTTGCTGAGGCAGGTCTCAAACCCCTGAGCTCAAGCAATCTACCTGCCTCAGCTTCCCAGAGTGCTAGAACTACAGGAGTGAGCCACTGTCCCCAGCCCAAACACCAATATTATAAGGTAAAAGAAAAACAAGAAGTGTTAATAGAAAGATAACAAAAATAAATTTAAAGTTTAAAAATACAATGAATGAGGTTGATTAAGGACCAGAGTCTGGGTAGGAGAGGTGGAAGGGTTGAGCTATTGATTCCAGGGTATGGGGATATCCGGAAAAAGATCAGTTACTCTCAGTGGGAATCAGGGAAGGCTTCCTGGAAGAGGTAGCCCTATACCTGGCTGGATCTGAAGGAAGAGAAGGATTTAAACTCATGGAGATAGACGGGGAGAATGCAGATCCCAGATATATCAGACATAGGCTGCTGGGGTTGCAGACAAAGGTACCAGTGTCTCTAAAGGCAGAGACCAAGGTCTGAGATTCCCTTACCTGTGCATTGGCCCTGCTTCCTCCCACCTCCGCCTTGGGTATTGTTGTGGGGCTTGAATGAGATAGGAGCTTGAAGCAGCTCCAGGACTGGTGAGTGATGTGCTGTAAGGATAGAGTGAGAGACAAGGCTGAGTCTCAACTCTCTAAAGGTGGTGATGTGGAGGGAGGTTTAAGGAAGAGTGACCTTTAGTTGGGCTCTGAAGGATGGAGGGCTGGTAGAGGAGGGGATGTTCCAAGCAAAAGTGGCTGAGATAGGCCTGCTTGGGGTGGCGGTAGGGTGTTGAAGGGAGGGGTGCCTAAGCCTATTCACAATAGAGAAGTCACTACAGCAAAGACACAAATAGTATCCTGGGAGGGAGGCCAAACAAGTACATTATCTACTTTTACCAGCTAAACCCAGAGATAGCAGAACTGGCTCAAGGTCAGCTAGGGAGAACTTGGCCTCAGCTTCCCAGAAGAGACCTCTTGGCACAGGAAGTGGCTGCAGGACTGGCGGTTACATTGGGATTCAGGGATTTGTACCCTAAATTTTAAGAGATTCCCAAGCCCTCCCTCCCTACCTCTCAGGCAGTGGCCCTCTCTGGTATCAAAGGGTTGGAACTGGGGAAGGAACAGTTTTATTTTTTTTAATCCTCTGTTTTTTTCATGCCTGCCACTTTCCTCTAGGCAGGTACTACCTTTGTTACTGCAGTAAGTGGCACATGGCTGTTGCTACATTTTAAAAACCTTTTCCAGTTTGCTTAGAGTTTGCAAAAAGTCAATATTATAAAATCCTACAACTTATTAACAAATGTTTCTGGGGGAAAAAAATACTCAGAGAGATAGAGCAAATGTAGCAAAATGTTAATAATTGATGCATGTAGGCAAAAGGTATACCAGTGTTCATGGCACTACTCTTTCAACCTTGCCATCAATTTAAATTTTTACAGAAGTTTTGGGGGCCAGGCTATAGTAGCTCACACCTATAATGGTAGCACTTTGGAAGGCCAAGGCAGGAGGATCATTTGAGCCCAGGAATTTGAGACCAGCCTGGATCTCAAATTTTGGGACAACATAAAGAGACCCCATCTCTACCAAAAAATAAAAGATTAGCCAGGCATGGTGGCACATGCTCATAGTCCCAACTACTTTGGAGGCCGAGGCTAGAGGATTGTTTGTACCCACTAATTTGAGGCTGCAGTGAACTGTGATCACACCAGTGCACCATAGCCTGGGCAATAGTATAAGGTCCTGTATTAAAAAAAAAGAAAAGGAAAAAGTTTTAGGGAAAGTGGCAAGATATAAAACAATACATGTGGCTCGGTGTCTGTGGCTCAAGTGGCTAAGGCGCCAGCCACATACACCTAAGGTGGCAGGTTCGAATCCAGCCCGGGCCCACCACAACAATGATGGCTGCAACCAAAAAATAGCCAGGTGTTGTGGCGGATGCCTGTGGTCTAAGCTACTTGGGAGGCGGAGGCAGGAGACTCACTTGAGCCCAGGAGTTGGAGGTTGTGAGCTGTGATGCCACGGCACTCTACCCAGGGGGACAGCTTGAGGCTCTGTCTCAAAAAAAAAAAAAGATACATATAATGGGAACCAAAAATTGGAAGACGAGAACACCAAACAATAAAACAAAGTCTTTATGATTTTGAGTTTAGCAAAGATTCATAGATAAAAAATCAGAAACATGATCTATAAATGAAAAATACTGACAAATTTAACGGCACCAAAATCAAAAACATTTGCTCCTTAAAAGACACTGTTAGGGCTTGGTGCCTGTAGCACAGTAGTTACGGTACCAGCCACATACACAGAGGCTGGCGGGTTCAAACCCGGCCCACGCCAGCTAACAACAACAATAACAATGGCAATAAGAAAATAGTTGGGCATTGTGGCGGATGCCTGTAGTGCCAACTACTTGGGAGGCTAAGGCAAGAGAATTACTTAAGCCCAAGAAGTTGAGGTGGCTGTAAGCAGTGACGCCATAGCACTCTACTGAGGGTGCACAGTGAGACAGTGTCTCAAAAAAAAAAGGACAGTGTTAGGAGAATGAAAAGACAAGCCACTAACCAGGAGAAACGATTGCAAATCACATATCCAAGAAAGGATTTGATCCAGAATATATAAAGAACTCTCAGCTTGGCGCCTGTAGCTCAGTGGTTAGGGCACCAGCCACATACACTGATGCTGGCGGATTCAAACCTGGCCCGGGCCTGCTAAACAACAATGACAACTACAACAAAAAAATAGCCAGGCATTGTGGCATGCACCTGTAGTCCCAGCTACTTTGGAGGCTGAGGTGAGAGAATCCCTTAAAACCAAGAGTTTGAGGTTGCTGTGAACTATGACACCACGGTCAGTGCCACATGTTGAGACTTTGTCTCAAAAAAAAAAAAGAACTCTCAAAACTAAATATAAGAAAACAAACCACCCAATAAAAAATGGGCAAAAGATTTGAACAAATATTTCACTAAGAAGGTGTATAGGTAGTAAATAATCACATGAAAAGATACTTAAAAATATCATTAGCTACTAGGAAAATAAAAATTAAGACCACAATGAGATGTCACCTTATAGTTATTAGAATGGCTAAAATTATAAAGCCTGACCATATCAAGTGTTAGTGAGGCTATGGAGCAACTGCATTTCTCATACATTGCTGAAAGGACTGTAAAATAGGACCACCACTTTGGAAAACCATTTAGTAGTTTCTTAAATACAAAGCTACCACATAACCCAGCCACACCACTTCTAAATATTTTCTCAAGATAAGACAAAGCATGTATGTATAGACTTGTACACAAATGTTCAAAGCAGCATATCTGTAATAGGCTCAAATGGGAAACAATCCAAATGTATATGAATGAGTGAATGGATAAACAAATTGTGGCACATACATACAATGGAATACTACTCGGCAAAAAGGAGTAAACTATGCCAGGCACAGTGGCTCATGCCTGTAATCTTAGCACTCTGGGAAGCCGAGGCAGGTGGATTGCCTGAGCTCATGGATTCAAGAACAGCCTGAGCAGGAGGGAGACCCTGTCTCTACAAATACCTAAAAAAAGACCCCGTCTCTAAAAATAGCTGGGTGTTGTGGAGGGCACCTGTAATCCCAGCTATCCCGGAGGCTGAAGCAAGAGAATCACTTAAGCCCAAGAGTTTAAGGTTGCTCTGAGCTGTGATGCCATAGCACTCTACAGAGGGTGACAAAGACTCTGTCTCAAAAAAAGGAGTAAACTAGTGGACAATTTCTGAAACAGTGGTGTGAGAAACTCTCCTCAGTTGAACAACTGCTAAAAGTTAACATATAATTATATATTTGTATCTATACGAGTAGTAATACAGGTATGTGTTCCCTGGAAATTGTGCTAAGGGCAAACAGCAAATGAAAGAACATTTTTTCAAGACAATGTATTAAATCTCAATAAGAATGATAAGATTCAGTGGCATTTGAGCCATAGCTCACTCCTTCCCTGCTGCTACCTGCCACCAGCTCAGGAAGATAGAAATTCTATCCCAGGCAAAAAATGCCAAGAGTACAGGCTCCTTCCTCTGCCAGTCAAAGGATATGGTATCTCTCTGATAAAGGCTACCAGCATTTCTCATCCTCTCAGCTCTGCATTGCTGAGACATTTGGGTAGCCCCGAGAAAAAGAGAGGAGTTGAAACTTTGGCTTACACCTCATACAAAAATTAACTCAAAATGAATCACGAAACTAAACTTAAGAGTTAACACTACAAAGCTCTTAGAAGAAAACATAAGAAATTTGTATCTAAAATATACAAAGAATTACTGCAATTCCATAATAAAAAGACAACCTAATTTTGGGGTAAAGGATCTAAATAGACCTTTTTCCCAAAGCAGATATACAAATGGACAATAAATGCTTGAAAAGATGCTTGATCATGACTTATCAGGGAAATGCAAATCAAAACCACAATGGAAACCACCTCATACTCATGAGGATGGCCATAATAAAAAAGTCAGATAATAACAAATGTTGGGAAGGATATGGAGAAATCAGAATCCTCACAGATTTCTAGTTGGCATGTGAAATGGTACATTTACTTTGGAAAAGAGGCTAGCCATTTCTCAAACAATAAACAGAGAGTTACCATAAAACTCAACAATTGCTCCTCTAGGTATATACCCAAGAGATATGTTTATACTGGCATTATTCATAATAGTAAAAAGGTAGGAAAAAAAGAATGTTAATCAACTGATAATTGATAAAACAAAACGTGGCATTTCCATACAATGGAATGTTATTTGGCTATATGCTACAATACAGCTGAAAACATTATGCTAGGTGAAAATAGTCACAAACCACACATTTTATAATCCATTTATCTGAAATGTCCAGAATAGGTAAATATATAGAAATAGAAAGTAGATTTGTGGTTGCTTGGGGCTGGGGGTGAGGGTGAATTAGGAACAGAGGAGTGATAACTAAAGGGTATGGTTTTTTGTTTTTGTTTTTTTTTTTAAGGTGACAAAAATATTCTAAAACTGAATGTAGTAAGGCTTATGTATCTAAAAACCATTGAATTGTATACTTTAAATTGATGAGTTATGTGTGAGTCATATCTCAACAGAGCTATTATTTTGTTAATGTATATTTTAGGAAATTTTAAGAAAGATGGCAGGAAATATATCAACTGACAATAGTGGATAGCTAAAGCATTGCGATTACAGATTATTTTCTCTTATACTTTTTTCCTACTTTTATAATTTTTCTCTAATGGACAGAAAAAAAATTTCATAGGTAAATAAAATCAGTTTAACAGGAGATAAAAATGAAGGACTGTCTTAGATTTAAAAAGAATGAATGAACATTGGTTGGACCCTGGATCCTTTCTCATCTCCCCACTCCCACCAGCTACAAAATACATTTTAGGAAAATTGGGAGAAATATGAATTGGGTATTAGATGATGGTATGGAATTATTATTGCTTTTTGTAGGATTGTGGTTGTGGATATGTAGAAAAAATCTTAAGAGCTTCATGCTCTTGGGGGGGTCATCGAATATCATGGTACATGCAAATTTCAAATGGTTCAGATTTTAAAAAAAGAAAATGATGAAGCAACTAAGATAAAGCATTGATGTTGAATCCAGGGAAACATATGGCTGCTCATTTGCTTATTGAATTTTTTTCTTTGTATTTTAACACTTTTTTGTTTAAAAATTGGAGGGAAATGTGATAAACAAATCTGCTGAGCACACACTAGAGCCTCTCTGGGCTCAGGAAAGATAAAAGAGACCTGAAGCTAGTGGTGGGGAGCTTAGACAGGGCCAAGATCTGAAGCCCTGGAGTTTCCCACCAGAAAGAACGTGCCCACAGGGATGGGTATTGGGGAGAAGCCCTTTACTGGGCATCATCCCATGCCAGCAAGAGGCTAATGAGCAGCTTTTTATGCATTTTTCTTATTTAATCCTAACCATATCCCAAAGGCAGACACTATTATTATCCCCATTTTATAGTTGAGGAAACTGAGACAAAATAACTGCTTGGAGATCCTTCTACAAATCCCAGGGCTATGTTGGTGCTTCCTGGGAGCCAGGAATATCCTAGGATTGTGTCTACCAACATCAGCCTATGGACAGCCTAACCTAGCCTCTGGTCTGGGGGAAAAGGAGAGGTTTTCAGGAATCAGGACCTCACCTGGGGGTCTGTATCTGCCCAGACACTGCGGTTCAAAGCAGAGGGTGGGGACAGGGAGCAGGGAATTCCAGAGAAGCTGTGTTGGCCACCGGTACCCAAGCTGTGACCTTTCTGATCTCATATTCTGGCAATTACTCTTTTATCCCCCTCTTCTCCACTCCCGTCATCCTCAAACTTACACACAAAAATAATCCTCCATACCTAAGCCTGAGATGCCTTCTGTTCACACAGCAAATTATCATCATTCTCCCAGCTCCAAGAGCCTTACTCTGGGATCCCACCCCCACACCCCCTTTCCCAGCAGATCATAATTGATTCCTTGAGGGCCCCCAGGCCTGCTCAGACCTGGCCTAGAAAACAGTGAAAGTTGTCATGATGACAATTCCTCTCATCCATGGCCCCGCGGTGCTCAGGACCTTTCTCGGCCTTGGATTTTCTGCTGTCACAGCCTCCTCATCCAGAGGGGTTGCTTTCTGTGGGTCTTCTCCCCTCCCATCTGAGGTCAGAATCCCTTCCATAGTTCAAGGGCGGCACAGAGGTCTCACAGTGAGTGACTTGGTGGGGGCACCCTCAGCATGACGCATGTGGCACCAGTTGGACTCCAGGGGGCGCTGTCAGCCCAAGGAAGGATTGCAAAGCCCGCACAGGAAGATGGATGGGGTGGGGCTGTCAAAGCCCCAAATTCCAAAACCGCTTCTCTACACCCTGTGCATTCTGCCTGATTTAAAAGCTTAGAATGTCAGGGATAGGTTGACAGTGGGGCCCCTCCGACCCCCAGATGCAAAGAGGAACAGCAACCTTCACAAGGCCACACAGATAAATGAAGAGGAGGACCCAGATGTCCTGAGAGGTCTAGGGTGGGCAAGCAGCCACCTAAGCACCAGTCATTTCTTCCATAATCTGCCACAGAGGGTTGTGGGATGAACAGCCCTTCTTTTCATGTCTAAACCCTAGTGCCCCCTGTTGGTAGTAAAAGCTGAAAAATGGTCAGAGGGTCCCGATTCTGGTCCTGATTCTGGTCCTACTGTGCTTCTCTAGCCTGTGCCCACTCCCCTGGGACTCTGATTGTGGAGAGTGGACCAAAGAGCTCTGAGCCACCAGGTCTCCAGGATCATCACTGGATGGGAGAGGCCAGTTGGCACCTTGGGCAAGGACAGGCTGCTCTGGGAGCTGCCAGACAGGAAGCATTTTCCAGGAGCTAGAAGGGCTGGCAGAGCTCAGGGCTAGGCTGAGCAATCACAATGGACCCTTGTGTGGAGGTTCAGTCTGGACTCCCTTGCAGGCCCAGCCCTTGGGCTGGAGTGGGCCCTGCTTTCTGATCTGCAGCCAGACCCAGCTCCTGAACAATCTGTCTTAGGCCCAGAGACAGGAGATGAAGATGGATTCATAGTCCAGAGTGATGCTCACAGGTTTGTCAGCAGCGCCTAAATTTCTGCCATCAGCCTTCTTGAAATTCTCTTGCCTAAATAACCTCACAAAAATTTAATGACCCATCTCCCCAATTAGATGGGAGCCCCAAGGGAGCAGGGGGCAGGTCTTCTCCCCCTCATCTCAAGTCAGGGAGCTCAGGACAGCCTGTTGAGCCAGCTTGGTTTGCTGAAGGTCCCTAACCATCTGAGAGACCATCCATCTGAGAGACCCAGGCACAGCTCCTGGTGGAGCCTTAGTTTCTTCTGCTAACGGGAGGGAAGGAGGGTTGGTAACACTCATTTGAGGAGACAAAGACACTGGTAGGGGGAGGCCTTCAGAAACATAGCCTCCCCCACCTCCAGAAGGATTCCATCCAAATCAGCCCAGATAGACTCCATTCCTCCTCCCCTTCTCCTGTGACTCCAATCACACTTGCTTCTGGAGCCCTGTCTGAGGATCTCAGATGCCTCTGAGGAAGCCCTTCTGGATACCTTGTGGCCTACACCCTGGTTCCGGTTATGTAGTCTTGCTAGGGTCCCTGCTAGCACCAGGGTCCCCAGGGGACGCTTTACACTAGCCATCTCTGTGAGGTCCAGCAAACTATCCTAAGCATAAAAGGAGATGATGCATGTGAGGGGTTATATGTAAACTATAAAGCAGGGAACCACTATGAATTGCTAATATCTGCAAGAGGAAAATTAAAAGAGACATTCAAGACCATATATTTGCATCACCTAAAAAAGGGCTGAGGCTTGGCGCCTGTGGCTCAAGCGGCTAAGGCGCCAGCCACATACACCTAAGGTGGCAAGTTCGAATCCCCAGCCCGGGCCCGCCAAACAACAATGATGGCTGCAACCAAAAAATGGCCGGGTGTTGTGGCAGGCACCTGTGGTCCCAGCTACTTGGGAGGCAGAGGCAGGAGACTCGCTTGAGCCCAGGAGTTGGAGGTTGCTATGAG
>CAUYQV010145908.1:0-13300 GCA_963574575.1 Galagoides demidoff | reverse complement strand
ACCCAGGGAGAAAGCTTGAGGCGCTGTCTAAAAAAAAAAAAAAAGAAAGAAAGAAAGCACTGATTTACTTGTTAGCAGCTCCCCTTCAATCCCTCCCCTTCTATCACTTTCTTTCAGGAACAGAAACATGATACCTGGAGCTGCAGCAACTACTTTGTGACAGTGTGACAGTGAAGAAACTTGGAGGCTAGAAGTCATATACTAAAGATGGTAACAAAAAAGAATGAGTCTGGGCTACTGTTGATATCACCAGGCCTCTGTTCCACCTCTGCACTGCCCTCAAGTATCATTTCCTTAGAACAATTTATTTTCAGGTCACTGATAGCCAACTGTAATTCCTACCTGAATGAATCTACCCTAAATACACAAACACACAGATAAACAATGCACACACGTAAAACTTAAGCAGCCGGTTGAGATCAATCAACTGATCAATCTTTGCAAGCTCCACACAGTTGATCTCCCAGGCAGTAGCCGTCACTTCTTTCTCTAGTAAATCATTCAGCACTTACCAAGAGCCAAGTGCTAAAGACAGATGAGACACAGCTCATGCCTTCAAAAAGCTGACAGTCTGTTGGGAGAAGCATTAAGGTAAGCAGGGGAGTACCTACAGTATTTACAGTGGAATACAAATTATTCATCCATTTAATAGCAGGCTATTATTAAGCATATACTAAGTGGTTGATCCTCTCCTAGGGGCATAAGAATAAATTTATATTCTAGATGGCCCAAGGGAGACAAAGTTGCAGGGTGGTAAACAAAAATAAATAACAAAATTAAGGAACAAGGCAATTTCAGAAGGGTGATGTGAGAGTGGGTGGCTGCTGGTCCCAGGTGAGGGTCTAGGAACACACACCGACCTCAGTATCCTCCAGTAGCTCCATGACAAATACCAGACAGAAAGACAATGACACTGCTAATCTTTAGGTGTAGTCAGCATTATTTAACCATTAAGAAAAGAAGAAACATACTAGCCACAGGAGCAATGTTAGAAGACTTCAGAGACAATCTAATTTTCAATGTGATGTTACTCCATGGACAGTGATTCTATAAAGTAAAATGTGACGAAAAAAATAAGTGAAAGGTGATTCTGCCTTTTCTGCAAACAGAAAGAGATCTTCTCTTCTGAAAATGATGATTTTATTATGCAAAAAGGTGGGGGTTTTCCTCTTCATTTTAACAGAGACTGTCTCTTTCCTTTTATAGATTTACTATACTCAAAAATTGTCAAATTATTACCCATAGATCTATTGCTAATGATTTCATCCTAGAAGTCAAGTGTGGAATCATCATTTCTCCTGGGTTTTCCTTCTGCTCATTGTTCCGTATCTCCCACCTAACAATGGTGCTAAAGACAGGCCAGTGAAACCTTCGGGTACTTTTCCTTCTGTATGTCCCTATTACACGAATACTTCATTGAAGTCTGAGATTGTGGATCATCTTCCCCCCTGAAGTCTTACTCCAGTTTTTGTCTGAGTGTTGGCCATCCACTTAGCCTACTCTGTCTTTCATGAGTTCTGTGCTGAAAATCAGCCAACATGATTTTGTGCTCTAACTGCCAGAATCCAGATTGGCGTTGACTATATTCTTTCCATATTATCACAGTGTGAATATTCCTTGCTATAAAAGTAAAGCTATGTAAATGTATTATCTGTTCTCCTATCAAAGTCACAATATACGTGTCTAAGAATGTCCTAATAAATAAAGTTTTGTTGAGATGTAAACTCTTCATTCTTCAGAAACACTGAGGTTGGTCAAAGTTTCCCCTTCTGTTAAATTCATTAATTCTGCCTGCTGGAGGCTCCAGTACGGAAAGGAACATGGCAAGGATCAACCTCTCCTTTCACTGCAGATCGAGAAGTTTACTTTCTAAAAAAGAGTCAACCTGCTTTATTAAGTTTTGCTTTTTTAATTCTTCAGCACTTATGTGCTGGGAACCATGCTTGGCCCTGGAGGCACAAAGTTGGTGACAGAGTTGCCAAGGGCTCCTCTCTAGCCAAGGTGACATATAGTCCAGTCCCCATAGGATCTATGTCCAGAAAGGGCTTTGTTGGGAGGCCAAGGTGGGAGAACTGCCTGAGGCCAAAGTTCATGACCAGTCTGAGCAACATATCAAGACTCCATCTCTACAAAAATAGAAAAACTAGCCCTGTGCGGTTACACACACCTATAGTCCCACCTACTTGGGAGGTTGAGGCAGGAAGATCACTTGAGCCTAGGAAATAGAAGTTGAAGTGAGCTACAATGATGCCACTGCACTCTAGCCTGGGCAACAGAGACACTGTCTCAAAAAATCAAAAATATGCCTTTAGTTGGTTCTTGTAAGAGTATGTTAGTATATGTATGCAAAAGATACAGATGATCAATTCTCTATCCATCTAGTTAGTAAGATAAGCAGTATAACAAGATCTTTGACAGGGTAAAGCCACCAATCTAATGGAACTCTGAAGCAAGCTTGTGAGCTTTCCTTGAAGATTAAGACAACTATGGACCTTCTGTGCATGTCCACCCATGGGCTGAAGAGCTGAAGTCTTCCCAGTACCCATTATGCTTTCTCACCTATGGAGTCAGACTGCTCACCTCTGCCACAGGGTCACTGAGCCAGGCCCCTTTTCTCTTCTTCATAAAGGCAATGAACAAGAAGGCAGCCGGGCACAATTTCTGCTTTTCTATTAACCAACAGGGAGGGGAAAATGAGGAACTTAACATCCACCTCACCCTCACTGGGGAAACTCTATGTGATCCAGGCTGTTCAGAACAGCTTTTCCTTCAAACAGCTTCTTGCTGACTTTATAACGTAGTCTACTGGTATTTTTACAGATAGTTCAGCCCTAACCTCTGGCATTAAATAATTGTTACATAGGAGCCCTACTCCATAAAAGTAAGCCATGCATGTGGTAGGTGCTTGGGGTGAGAAAACAGAGGCTGTCACCAAAAACCTTCCTACCACATGGCACTTACCAGAAAAACACATGAAGCATGGAACAGAGAGGTCAGATACACCAACAGGAATCTGGATGATGTTCAAATGTCCTTGTTGAATAATTGATACAAATGAGTAGTATGTGCAAAGCCAGTTAACCAAATTTTAAAAAACAGAAATTCTATTTTAAGGCTTTTCTAAAAGTTTCACAGAAAATTAAATTCAAGAAACATGTGTGCCTTCGTGCAGTCCTCCCTAGGTTCTACCAGACTAACCATGAAGAGGTAGATGAGAGTGAGAGAGAGCACACAGGTGGTGGCAGAGCAGGAAAAGAGGGTGGCAATCCAGAGGGAGGTTCTAACCTGCAGGGAGTGGAGGGGTCTGGATGGCCCGTCTTCAGAATCTTTCCATGACATGCCCCAAACTTAAGTCATGAAGCCTCCCTTGTAGACTGACAGTTATCAAGAGTACAAGGAAAGCAAATGAATTGGGGTTGCCTTCATTTGAAATCAATAATAGACAAATAAGAATTAGGCCAAAGTTTATATTTTCACGACTTATGTAAAATTATTTGCTTGAATCAATAACAGTACCAGAAGTTGGTGTGTGACTGGTTCATACTTAACCTACTTAGAAGACTGAAATATCTCAGGCACCTCTGACTCCCCAATTATATACAAATAACAAATGAACTAATTACAAATCATTAAGGCAATGACTATGTCTTTCATTTGTATGTCATGCCCTGACCTCCATTTTAGAAAAAAAAAGATACTTATTAAAATATGTCACTTACTGGGGACTTCTATTTGGCAACATGTTGTTTACCTCCTGCAGAGGAATAGATGTATTATTTGATTCAGTCATTCATTAAGTAACATTTATTCAATATGTATTACATGCAAAGCTCTGTATTAGTTACTATAACCAAATGTAAAATGGTAAATCACATATCGGAACGTATACGTGTGTATACGGGACATAAAGTCAGATGGTGGATATACACAGATACATAGAGTGAAGCTGTCACAGGAAGTGGAGCTGGCATCTGATCCAAGAGATCAGAGGAAGAGTCTGGGATCAGCCTGGGGAATGTGGAGGATGCGGGTGTTTGGGCATAGGAGGGCAGGAGAGGTGGAAAACATGGCATGAGGTCCTCGGGGAACACTGAAATATTTGTTTTGTTTTGTTTTTTTCAGTGTATGTAAGAAAGAAGGGCTGGCAAATCAGCCAAAATATCAGAAGAAGGAATGCAGACTTAGCAGGGAGCACACTTCAGCCAAGATCAGGTATCTGAATTTGGCAAGTCCACAGTGGACTTGAGTTGTTCCTTTTAAGCCATAACAATTGTGTTAAGAGCAATACAGCCAGGAGGCGCCTGTGGCTTAGCAAGTAGGGCGCCAGCCCCATATACTGAGGGTGGCGGGTTCAAACCTGGCCCTGGACAAACTGCAACAAAAAAATAGCTGGGTGTTATGGCAGGCGCCTGTAGTTCCAGCTATTTAGGAGGCTGAGGCAAGAGAATTGCCTAAGCCGAAGAGGTTGAGGTTGCTGTGAGCTGTGATGTCACAGCTCTACCGTGGGCGATAAAGTGAGACTCTGTCTTTTAAAAAAAAGAGCAATACAGCCAAATTTCTAGTCCTCTGTAACTCAGGAGAGCTGCCTTCAAGTTGGTAGACTTCCCTCCCCAGTGCTGGTCTGCAATAAAGAGTCTTTCCTGTACGGGTCAGCAGTCTGAGACCTGGCTCAGAGCTCGGTGCTCAGGATACTTGTTGTGGCTGCCTGTGCCCACCTCCTTCCTTGAGAATGGCTTGACCATTCTCCCCCCGCCGTGTTCAGTTCCTACATAACTCACCCATCTCCAGGGTGTGAAGAATCCTACCCTGAACAAACCATAGTGCCCCTATCTTTCTGGCCCTTTATAAATTTTAGTTTCTGTACAAGTTGGTAAGCCCTGATTGGCTTCATATGCAATTAACATGAATAACTTCCCTTGATGTTTTATTCTATTGTCCTTCATTCCTAACAGAAAAACTCTAAGGAGGAAAGATGATGAATGAAAGGGCAGGCAGCAAGTGCCTTCAAATAAGGATACATTCTTCCTCCAACCTTAACTGAGCTTCTCGGAGATTCTCACGCTCTCCCGCACCAGACCTTGTTACCTAATCCTGAGAAAGAACAAAAGTCCTCAAGACAGAGCTCCAGGAAGCCCAGGGCAGAGCTGGCAGCACGTGTAGCCTCCTCTCATCCCAAACCAGCAGTCCACACTGATGAAAAACCACTGTCAAAACACACAGGCAAAGCAAAAAAGACAAAACCCCCCAAACCTCTGTCTTCTGTACCATGAGCTCAGGACAACATCTAATCTTCCCAATTACAGCAATATGAATACTGGGAAAGGAAAGGGTGGAAATCTCTGCAAGTATCCTCAATTTAACCCCTCCAAAATTTATTTATTTATTTGAGACAGAGTCTCACTGTTGTCCTGGCTAGAGTGCCATGGCATCATAGCTCATAGCAACCTTAAAGACTTGGGCTCAAGAGATCCTCTTGCCTCAGCCTCCTGAGTAGCTGGGACTACAGGTGCCACCACAACGCCTGGCTAGTTTTTCTATTTTTAGTAAAGACAGAGTCTCACTCTTGCTCAGGCTGGTCTTGAACTCCTGAGCTCAAGCAATCCCCCACCGGCCTCAGCCTCCCAGAGTGCTAAGATTAGCGGTGTGAGCTACCTTGCCGGGCTACAACCTTGTATAAGCAAGTACCTCAGGCTTCAGATCCCTCACCTTGTAGAATGGGAAAATAACAGTACCCAGCTAATAGGGCTGTCACGACTACAGTGAAATAGTTGCATATAAAAGTACTTAACACGTTAATTTAGGATATTTTATTGCTAACATTCTTATATCTGAACTGTTCTATTTAATTAACTGTTTTCATCTCTAAGTGAAATATTTATTTCCTCCCAGTTCCCCTGAAGGCAGGAGAAAGATAAACTTTGGGGAAATGTGTGAATTCCATTTGGTGCATGAACATTCTAAATACTCTCAAGTATCTTTACATTCCTTCTCTCCAATTCTTTAAAAAAATTTCAAACAAAAATAATGAAGTGTTCTTTTACATCATCACACAATAATCATAAAATGGTATTCTCCTGGGTACTTAAGTCACTTCCACTCCCAAAGCTTCCCGAGTCACAACAAAGAAACTATAAAAAATCAAATCTCTAATGTTAGCAATTTGATTTGTATGAGTCAGACGACACCTTATTAACAAAGTGACTTTAGCGAAATCTTAATTCCATGTGCAAATGTATCAATTCTGTTTGAACAAATAATTACACGATTAATCATGCAGAAACATTCATTGTAACATAACAGGGAGAGTAAATGGATTATTTCTATGTGCCTTCCCTACCCAAGTATTTCTACATTTGTGGTGGGGTTTCTAGTGTTTTTTTTTTTTTTTCAACCTATCCAAAAATAAGGAAGGAACAAGTTAAAGAGAAAAGAGTATGGGAGTGGGTCTGTGACAGAAGTTCCAGGAGAGGGAGAATGAAAATACATGTGCTGAATCTGAATAATCGTTAGTAAAAAAGCATAGAAAGCCACTGTGTTCTGCACACTGCCACCTGGGTCATAGGAGACAATTAAACATTTGTGTTTTGGCTCGGCGCCTGTGGCTGAAGTGGCTAAGGCGCCAGCCACATACACCTAAGGTGGGGGGTTCGAATCCAGCCTGGGCCTGCCAAACAACAATGACGGCTGCAACCAAAAAATAGCCAGGCGCTGTGGCAGGCGCCTATGGTCCCAGCTACTTGGGAGGCTGAAGCAGGAGGTTGCTGTGAGCTGTGATGCCACATCACTCTACCCAGGGGGACAGCTTGAGGCTCTGTCTCAAAAAAAAAAAAAAAACGTGTTTTGAATAAATGATCACAAAGCTCATTACTACTAATACTAACAAAAATAATATGGCTGGGCAAAAAACTTAGATTCTTCTTCATTTTCAGTAAGTTTTGTCAAGCCCATGAAATCATTTTATCTTATGATCTGAGATAAAAAGTAAAGATTTAACCATTCCAAATTCACAGACTGCAAATTCATCCATCTATTTAGCAAGCATTCTTTTAAATACCTACAATACCTAATTATAACAAAAGAATGAGACTCATAAATCAATACGTTAATTTATTAAATAAAACTATGCACTAGTTATGTTTCTTGCCCTACCAGTACTATAGCAAATTCTGGAAAATTCTAAAATGTACTTTCTGTCTCCAGCAAATAAAAACCAATCTTAAAAAACTAGTGCTCGGCTGGGCAGCCATAGGTCAGTGGTTAGGGTGCTGGCCACATGCTCTGAGGCTGATGGGTTTGATCCTGGCCGGGACCTGCTAAACAACAACAACAAATAGCTGGGCGTTGTGACAGGCACCTGTAGTCCCAGCTACTAGAGAGGCTGATATAAGAGAATCGCTTGAGCCCAAGAGTTTGAGGTTGCCATAAACTATGATGCCACAGGCCTCTACCAAGGGTGACAAAGTGAGATTCTGTTGCAATTAAACACACACACACACACACACACACACACACCAATACTAAAAAACTAAATAATAAGAATACATGTCTACATCCAAATACATGTACCTATATGCGCCTACAATGACACCTCCCTTATTATTCAATTTGGGAGACTGCACAAAATGAGTTCACTAAAACGAGACAAAGGTTCCATACTAATAGTGAAATAAGCTTTTATTTGGTCTAAAAACTAAGGAAAAAATTATTTGTTTCATAGCCTAACATTTTTGTATGTTCTAATTGTGACAATAAACTCACCCTTAAATACAGAATGAATCACTCATTTCCAAACTGCACTGTATTTGCAATTTATTTACAACTATCTATTAGTGAAAGACAAATTGGATGGATAGGCACAAGAAATATAAGGTTAGGGTTAGTTACCTAAATCTTTCCCCCTGCTCCCCTCCCAGAAACAAAAGGCTGACCTGGCTCTGCCCGAAGAGTTCCGTGGAAAGACCCCAACCAGCCCAAACCTTCCAGCAACCTGTAGAATCTCGCTCCGGCTATACCCGGTATAAAAACAATACCCCAACCACTCTGGGAGCAGCTGCCATCTTTACCCAGGTGGGTCTCAGTCCCCCTTCATTAAACTTGGCCGGAAGCTCTCTTGGTCTTGTCTCCGGGTACATCGGCAAACCCTTTTATCAGGAAAGGAAGGAAATGTGAATAGGAATTCATTTTAAAAATGGTCAGTTCATTAGTAAATACTGCCATACTATAATGATTTTTGGTTTTCTCTGCAACCCCAAAACTGACTGAATTCTCCAGGAATGGCTGCTTTGGGGACATCACAGGTCATGGTAAATTGCCTTGTGTAGACAGCAAGAGGTTCAGTCTGCTTCCTCCACTTCAGAAAGGGCTTTGCTTCCCAAGCTCCTAAACTCTTTCTTGGTTCCTCCACCCTAATGCTCCCACCATAAAGGTGCCTTACCTTGGCCGCCCTCCCGGGTCTTGCTTTTCCTCCTTCTATGATTTCCAGTCCTGCGAATTATTATTTCTAAGCTTTATTTAAAAAACAGAAATGCAAAAATACAAATAATGTAAAAAGCTCATCCCGGCTCAGCGCCTGTGGCTTAATCGGCTAAGGCGCCAGCCACGTACACCTAAGGTGGCGGGTTCGAATCCCCAGCCCAGCCCACCAAACAACAATGATGGCTGCAACCAAAAAATGGCCGGGCGTTGTGGCAGGTGCCTGTGGTCCCAGCTACTTGGGAGGCGGAGGCAGGAGACTCGCTTGAGCCCAGGAGTTGGAGGTTGCTATGAGCTGTGATGCCGTGGCACTCTACCTAGGGGGATAGCTTGAGGCTCCGTCTCAAAAAAAAAAAAAAAAATTCTAGACCAGCCTGAACAAGAGCAAGACCCGGTCTCTACTAAAAATAAAAAAATTAGGTAAGCATTGTGGTAGGTGCCTGTAGTCCAACTACTCAGGAGGCTGAGACAAGACAATCTCTTGAGCCCAGGAGTTTGAGGTTGCTGTGAGCTGTGACGCCAGGGCACTCTACCAGAGGTGACAAAGTGAGACTCTGTCTCAAAATAAATAAAATAAAATAATTTAGCCAAGCATTGTGGTGAGTACCTGTAGTCCCAGCTACTGGGGACACTGAGACAAGAGGATTGATTGAGCCCAGGAGTTGGAGGCTACTATGAGCTATGATGATGCCATCGCACTCTACTGAGGGCAACAAAGTGAGACTCTGTCAAAAAAAAAAATATGCTGGCTTTAATTTTTTTTTAGTATGTTGAGCAATTTCTGCTTCTGAGAAAGAGCATAAGACTTTTCCTTTAATTTTTACCTAAATAAAACTGGGAGTGCAGCTAAAATCTCAATGGCTACAATGTTGGAGGAGGACTGCCCAGACAAAATAAAGGAAAGAAACACAAGAAAACTCTGAACAAGGAGAAAGCAGACCAGGCCAGGCATGGTCTCGTAATCCCAGCACTCTGGGAGGCTGAGGTGGGTGCATTGAGAGCCCAAGAGCTTGAGGTTGCTGTGAGCTATGACACCATGGCACTCTGCTGGGAGTAACAATGTGAGACTCTGTCTCAAAAAAAAAAAAAAAAAGAAAGAAAGAAAGAAAGAAAGAAAAGGAAAGAAAATAGCATTCTGGCCAGGAACCTTGAGACCCAAGGAATGACTCAGCCCTGAGCTCCCCTTGTTTCCTTTTTGTCTCCTACATGTCAGAATGGGTCCAGGAGAAGTCAGCACGCCCAAATGCCAACAGGTGCCAACAGGTCCAAGAAAAGCTTGTTTTTTTTTAGTCAAAGGACCAGGAGAGGACCAGTCTGGAAAGACAGAAATCCTTTAGACAATATATCCTCTAAATGGAAAGCTCGGACATCTGCTGTTGCTAGGCTGCAGTGAAGCACCCTTTTCTCTGCCCTCCATGGTGGTGTCAGAAGAGGCCTCATTATCCACTGTTGCTGACTATCGATGGTTATTAATAATCAGCACTGTCAATGCCATCTCAACCCACAATGTCATCTCTCCTCCCAATGTCAGTGAAGGCTACATGGCAGACAGTAAGGAGGTGACTCTCCCTCTCCCAGCTGCTGGGATATTAATGGAAGCCTAACAAAGAACTTGAACTCCCAGCCCTACCTGCCAGGAAGAAGGAGCCTTTCCAATACCAGATGTTAATGGAGGCCAAGTGAAAAACCCGGAATTCCACGTCCTTCTGGTAATTATGAGGTAATAACATTACCACTTTATTCATAAAAGCAATGTCAGAGGAGGCCTGCCAAAGCAAAATAGAAAGAAGATCCAGAGTCTTATAATATGCAAAATGTCCATGTCTCTATCAAAAATAATTTGTCAGGCGGCACCTGTGGCTCAGTGAGTAGGGCACTAGCCCCATATACCGAGGGTGGCGGGTTCAAACTCGGCCCCAGCCAAACTGCAACAAAAAAATAGCTGGGCGTTATGGCAGGTGCCTGTAGTCCCAGCTACTCAGGAGGCTGAGGCAAGAGAATCGCCTAAGCCCAGGAGCTGGAGGTTGTTGTGAGCTGTAATGATACAGCACTCTACTGAGGGTGATAAAGTGAGACTCTGTCTCTAAAAAAAAAAGAAAAAAAAATCATTTGTCAAGGCCAGGTGAGGTGGCTTACACCTGTAATCCTAGCACTCTAGGAGGCTGTAGCAGGAGGATCACTTGACCTGAGGAGCTCAAGACCAGCCTGAGCAAGAGTAAGACCCCAGCTCTACTAAAAATAGAAAAACTATCTGGGCGTTGTGGTGGGCACCTATTGTCCCAGCTACTGGGGAGGCTGAAGCAAGAAGATTGCTTAAGCCCAAGAGTGTGAGGTTGCCATGAGCTATGATGATGCCATGGCACTCTACCCAGGATAACAGAGTGAGACTCTGTCTCAAAAAAACCAAAAAATAGAAAAAGAAAAAGAGAATTATCATATAGCTAGAGTAATTAAGACTATTAGGTATTAGCAGATGGAAAGACACAAAGATCAATGGAACAGAATAAGAGTCCGGAAATAGCTCCATGTAATTCAATGGAGGGATAGTCTTTCCAACAAATGGTGTTGGAGCAATTTTATGTTCATGGGCAAAACCCAAAACACAACTCTACAGAAAAGGGCTTTCTGTGACCAAATACATCCTGCCCAGAAGCAGAAGTTTCTGGGCTGCCTAGCATACTAGCATACTATTTTTAGTAAACAGAGTTTTTTTGTTTGTTTGTTTGTTTGTTTTTGAGACAGAGTCTCAAGCTGTTACCCTATGTAGAGTGCTGTGGCATCATAGCTCACACAACCTCCAACTCCTGGGCTTAAGCGATTCTCTTGCCTCAGTTTTTCTATCTTTAGTAGAGACAGGTGTCTCGGTTTTGATCAGGCTGGTCTCAAACTCATGAGCTCAAGCTATCCACCCACCTTGGCCTCCCAGAGTGCTAGGATTACAGGCGTGAGCCACGATGCCCGACCTACAGAGAGATTTTTTTTTTTTAATTTTCTTACTTTCCTTCTTCCTATGTCTTCTTACTTTCCTTTTTTATTTTTTGAGACACAATCTTTCTTTGTTGTCCTTGGTAGAGTGCATGGTGTCATAGCTCACAGCAACCTCCAACTCTTGGACTCAAGTGATTCTCTTGCCTCAGCATCCTAAGTAGCTGGGACTACAAGTGCCCATCACAACGCCTGGCTATTTTAGAGGCAGGGTCTGGATCTGGCTGAGGCTAGTCTCAAACCTGTGAGCTCAGGCAGTCTACCACCTTGACCTCCCAGTGTGTTAGGATTTCAGGCGTGAGCCACTGCGTGTGGCCCAGTAGCTTTATTTGTAATAGTCTAAACCTGGAAGCAACCAAAATGTCCCTCAAATAGGTGGCTGGTTAAACCAACCTGGGATTCATTCATAGCATGTGTAGTGAGTTAAATGGGGACCCTCCCAAAAGGCATGTCCACATCCTAACTCCTCACTTATGAGTGTAACTTTAGTTATTTATTTATTTTTTTGAGACAGAACCTCGAGCTATCCCCCTGGGTAGAGTGCTGTGGCATCACAGCTCACAGCAACCTCCAACTCCTGGGCTGAAGCAATTCTCCTGCCTCTGCCTCCCAAGTAGCTGGGACTACAGGTGCCTGCCATGACGCCCAGCTATTTTTTCGTGGCAGTCATCACTGTTGTTTGGTGGGCCCTGGGCTGGATTCTAACCCACCAGCTCTGGTGTATGTGGCTGGCACCTTAGAGTGTAATCTTATTTTGAAAAAGGGGTCTTTATAGATGTTAGTGGCTTTTTTTGTCTTATTTTATTTTGGTTTTGTTTTATGAGATGGGGGAGTGTCTTACTGGTTTTCCAGGCTGGTCTTGAACTCCTGACCTCAAGGGATCCTCCAGCCTCAATCTCCTGAGTAGCTGGGCCTAATAGGCCCACAACACTACACATGGCTCACAGACGTAACTAAATTAAGGATCTCAAGGTGAAGTCATCCTGGATTATCTGAGTGGGCACTAAATCCAAGGACAAGTGTCCTAGGAGATAGAAGAGGAGACAACTCAAACACAGTGGAGAAGGCCATGTTAAGACGAAGGTGGTGGCTCGGCGCCTGTGACTCAATTGGCTAGGGCGCCAGCCACCTACACCTAAGGTGGCGGGTTTGAATCCCCAGCCCGGCCCGCCAAACAACAATGATGGCTGCAACCAAAAAATGGCCGGGCGTTGTGGCAGGCGCCTGTGGTCCCAGCTACTTGGGAGGCGGAGGCTGGAGACTCACTTGAGCCCAGGAGTTGGAGGTTGCTATGAGTTGTGATGCCATGGCACTCTACCCAGGGGGATAGCTTGAAGCTCCGTCTTCAAAAAAAAAAAAAAAAAAAAGACGAAGGTGGTGATTGGAGTTACACCCCTACAAGCCAAGGAATGGCTGCAGCCAACAGAAGCTGGAATAGGCAAAGAAGAAGCATTCTCCCCTGGGGGTCTCAGAGGCAGCGCGGCCCTGCTGACACCCTGATTTCAGACTTCTCACCTCCAGAACTGTAAAAGAATAAATGTTGTTTTAAACCAATAAGTTTGTGGTCATTTGTGAAGGCAACTCTAGTAAACAAATATATCATGGGAAATAAAAAGAAGCAATCTTGGCTCGGTGCCTGTGGCTCAATCCGCTAAGGCACCAGCCACGTACACCTAAGGAGGCGGGTTCGAATCCCTAGCCTGGGCCTGCCAAACAACAATGATGGCTGCAACCAAGAAATGGCCGGGCTTTGTGGCGGGCCCCTGTGGCCCCAGCTACTTGGGAGGCGGAGGCAGGAGACTCGCTTGAGCCCAGGAGTTGGAGGTTGCTATGAGCTGTGATG
>CAUYQV010145899.1:0-11239 GCA_963574575.1 Galagoides demidoff | reverse complement strand
GTGCTGTTTTCACATACATTTTGAAATGCTCTCATCAAACTGGTTAACATAACCTTCATATCATTTTCTTAGTTATTGGTTAAGACATTCATACTCTGCTTTTAGAAAGATTCACTTGTACCCTTGTAAGATAAACCAAAGAAGTGACCCCATCGATCATCCACCCTCCCCCCATCCACCTCTCTCACCTCCCCTCTCCCACCCTCTTCCCATATTCTGAGGCTATAATTAGGTTATGACATTCCTATAAAAGCTATGACTTAGTTTCAAAATAGGGCTGTGTACATTGGATACTTTTTCTTCCATTCCTGAGATACTTTGCTAAGAAGAACATTTTCTAATTCCATCATCTACAGCAAACCCACAGCCAACATTGTATTGAATGGAGTTAAGTTGAAATCATTTCCATTCAGATCAGGAACAAGGCAAGGTTGCCCATTGTCTCCGTTGCTCTCTAACATTGTAATGGAAGTTTTAGCCATCACAATCAGGGAAGAAAAAGCGATTAAGAGTATCTATATAGGATCAGAAGAGATTAAGCTTTCACTCTTTGCAGACGATATGATTGTATATCTGGAAGATACCAGGGTTTCTACCACTGAAAACACTTTTGATTATCACAAGATGTGATAATCATCTAACAGGTGTCCTCAAACTATGGCCTTCAGGCCACATGCAGCCCGCCTAGGACATTTATCCAGCCCACTGGGTGTTTTTGCCGCCACTGCCTATCCTGCTTAGCAGCTGACTCATCCTGGGGACTGTAGTCCGGCCCTCCAACGGTCTTACGGACAGTGAACTGGCCCCCTGTTTAAAATGTTTGAGGACCCCTGAAAGAAGTAGAAGCCAGGAATGATGCTAACCCCACTACAATAAGAGTACAGCATCCTAGAGCACAGAATGTCAGTAGGTCTGAGATTGAGAAATTTTGAGTTAGAAGAGTCATTCATGTTATTTGAGACCTCAACATGGAGAATATTAGAATTTATATCTGATAGTAGAGCTTTCAAAGTTCTATTTCATAGTTATTGATGATGATACTCAAATAAGAATATTTACTTATATAAACATATATATACTTACATAAAGAAAAAATAACAATGACACAGTAATAGGTATAGGTGCTGGAATATGAAAAACCTCTCAGGCCAAAAAGGTAAGCATTCATTGATCTTCAGTGCAGAGATCTGAAATAAGGAAGTTATACATTTTATCTTTCAGAAGTTATCTTTGCCTCTGTGATGTTTATGTTGTCCTTTTAAATATTAGATCATCAAATTTTCATGGCTTAATACAATAGAAAGTTATTTTTAGCTCAGGCAAGAGTTCAGTATGGCTGTTAGAATCTGAGAGTAGATTTACTCCTTGTCGTGATACACTGACCTATATTAATCAGCTTCATATTAAGGCTATGCCATCTCCAGGATCTCAGAATATCAACATTCATGTTGCAGAAAGAGAGGGCCGATGAATTTGTTTTTTTAAATGCCCTGACCCAGAGAATTACTCATCATTCCTGCTCATATCCATTGGTGAGAAGTGGTCATATCACTACACCTGGATTCAATTAGTGCTGAACAGCCATGTTCCATCATTAATTGCACATTATAAGCGTATAAGGAAGGGGAAACTTTATTTTTGTAACTGTCTTTCACTAGCACATTCCATGTCCTTTTTTCTGTCATCAATCTTCAAAAGTCTATTCATTCTTAAGCACCATGCTAGATTCTGGAGACACATAAAAATGAATTGTTCTTGACTTCAAGGGACATAAAATCTAGTAGGGGACTTTAATCATCTCAGAGGTAATTTCTCTGAGCTTAAATCCTATACTTGAAGAAATACAGAAGAATCCTCTGAAACGTTTCTATAGCTTTGTTTGTTTAAATGTTTTCTCAGCACAATTTATAGTTACGATCTGTAAGCACATTTGATTTCAAGGAATGATTGTATGTAAAAATTGTTATAATCAATGTATATCTGTATTGAAAGCTGTTATAAGGATTTCTAAAAACAAAGATTCCTATCACTAACAGTGTTTCCTTTCTTATATAGGGGGAAGCTGGATTCTGAAGCATTTCAGAGCACTTGTAATAGTAACTTGCAAGTATTTAGATATGCAACTATCCAAGAAAATACTTTTTGCTCAAGTTTTATCTCCATTTCTTTGAATTTGAGTACATTAACCAAAATAAAAATAAAATAAGACTTACAAATGTGGCCACTTGAACGTGTATTCCATGAAGACCAATACCACATTTTATTATTCGCCATGGTTGGAGAGAAATTCATCAGTTTACTCCAAAATTAGTTCTATTTTTTCAAACTGGTATTTCATGAAAGTTGGTCTTTAAAATGACACAGTTTGTTGTTTCCCACTATGACAGAGAGTTTATCTATCTACAATAAATTCCTGTATTATTTTAGTGAGAGTCTATATATTGAACTCAGTACATTATCTCTCAGAGTGAAAGACTGCATTTTTCACACTCTTTATAGGATAGGTGTGACCATGGGACTTATGAGATAAAAGTGGCACCTACTGGACAATAGTTTCAAGAAAACCAATTCAACTCCAAAACCTATGGTTTATCTTTTTTTTTTTTCCTTCTTCTAGTCAGTACCTTGGCTCTAACAGGTGCAGTTTCACAGTAATATTAGACCACGAAGCTCTTTTAAAATATGCTGTGCATACATATCACAGTGTAGTGGAAAGATGGGAGGCTGGATCTCTGATGAATGCTTTGGGTCTGCCATACCTCACCTGGACACAATCTCCACATTTATTTTCTAGTGTGAGAACTGCATTTCTATCTTCTTTAAGCTACACTGATTCATTTGTTATTTTTCTGTCTCTTATTTTTAGATGAATTTTATCCTAACAAGTATTCATAACTTGATGAGTTATACTGGATTATATCTATACTTTAAAGGCTCCAATTAATCTTTATGTCTTCCATAAGCCATTTTTCAACTTCTGTAGGACTAAGTAATCCCTTCTCTGAACATTGGTTGAAGTTGCCACTTTTTTTTTTTTTTTGAGACAGAGTCTCACTATGTCACTCTGGGTAGAGTGCCGTAGCAGCATAGCTCACAGGAACCTCAAACTCGTGAGCTTAAGCAATTCTCTTGGCTCAGTCTCCCAAGTAGCTGGAACTACAGGTGCCTGCCACATGCCCAGCTATTTTTGTTGTTGTTATTGTTGCAGTTATTGTTGTTTAGCAGGCCCAGGCTGGGTTTGAACCCGCCAGCTTTGGTACATGTGGCTGGCACTATAACTACTGTACTATGGGTGCTGAGCTGAAGTTGCCATTTTTGATACTCTGGTCCATGCCTCTTCTTTTGGCTTTAAGAAACTATTTTTTGAAGGATAACATACAATCTAAAAGGTATACATGTTGTCATTGTATGGCTCCACAAATATTTTCAGCAAGTGAACATGCCCAAGTAACTATTATCAATATTCTTAAAGACTTCTTTATAATAACTTCTAATTTCTATACTCTACCAAAGGATGACTGTTATCCTGGCCTTTATAATACAGGGTTGATGTCATCAAAACTTTACACAAATATAACTATGGTATGTATCTTCCTGGGATCCAGGGTCTTTCCCTTAATACCATGCAAGTGAAGCTTTTTGCTATATCTGAAGGTGTATGTTCCCCAGACATTTATTTGCTGAAGTCTTAAACCCCAACGTGATAATCTTAGTAGGTTAGGCTTTGGGGAGAGGAATAGTCATGAGGGTTTCAATCATTAGTGGGATTAGTACCCTTATGAAGCACGCCCACAGGAGCTTGGCCACGTGCCACTATATGAGGACACGGAAAGAAAGTGCCATGTCTGAATTGGAGAATGGACCCTCACTATATATTAAATATCCTGATACCTTGATCTTAAACTACTCAGCCTCCAAAACTGTGAGAAATAAATTCCTGTTGTTAATAAGCTACCGATTTTATGGTATTTTGTTATAGGAGCTCAAATAAAGAAAAACACTAATTAGCGTTTTTATATGTTTTATTGGTTTGCTCATTGTCATCACTTTATAATATTTGCTAATATGACACGCTGCACTTTTTTAACTTTACTATGATAGGTTGTTTTTATCTAGTTTGGAAATATTTCAGTGCTACTTCTTACTTTTTTCTACCTATCTTTGGCAAAACAGTCCATTTCTTCTTTATTGTATGGCTAGAAATATACTTTATGGGTTATGGGAAATAAAAATTTTAATAGTAATGCCAAATAATGTTTCAAGGTGCTTATTCCAATTTACCCTCCCACTAGCAGCCTCCATATGTCTAGTAGTTATTATATAATACCTATAGAACAATAACTAAACTGGGTTTGTGATTTTATACTATTACTTATTAAGAACAGAGTTTAAATTTCTTTTTCTTTTTCTTTTTTTTTTTTTTTTTTTGAGACAGAGCCTCAAGCTGTCTCCCTGGGTAGAGGAGTGCTGTGGCATCACAGATCACAGCAACCTCCAACTCCTGGGCTCAAGCAAGTCTTCTTCCTCAGCCTCCCGAGTAGCTGGGACCACAGGTGCTCGCCACAACGCCTGGCTATTTTTTGGTTGCAGCTGTCATTGTTGTTTGGCAGGCCCAGGCTGAATTCGAACCCCCCACCTTAGGTGTATGTGGCTGGTGCCTTAGTCACTTGAGCTACGGATGCCGAGCCAAGAGTTTATAATTTCTACCTGCATATCCCTCTAACCCATTACTTTTGGAGTGCTCGGGAAATTTTGTGATGATATTTGTGAATGAATATTTGATGAATATTCATATCACACTGAAAAAATGTATTTGTGAAACTAATAAAGATATTGTTAAGGTTCATAAGTTAAAATTAATTCCATCATTTTCTTAACACTGAGGAAGTTTACTGTGATGTGTCATTGATGACACAGAGATACCCCAGTTATTTAAATATAAGTAATTATTTTTACAAATAAATTTCTTAAATAATTAAAGTAAATTTGGCATTATTTAGAGTGCTAAGTGGTCGATGTTTAGACATAGCACACATGCTAACTGAAAATCTATGTCAAAGACTAAAGAGATTTACTCTGTGAAGAAGACATTTCTTTATATGACTAAAATAAAGAATACTCTCCTATGATATAAACCATTCTTTACTGATCATGAACTTAACTGACCTCAGCTGGAGTAACTTGTCACCAGCAACTTGCTAGGCTTTGTACCAGCCCTTGAGACACATGATGGCTTTATATTACCTTTCCACCTTTGCTCCCAGCACTTCGGGTTTTATATGTACATAGTACAAATTCATGGTTTTGTGGTGATAACGCAGCCCTTTGGGATATGTGTAAGTGATGTGTGCTTGGGAGAGATGATGATGCTCTTTTGAGTGGAAGCTTTTATGTTTGTACTAGCAAAAAGGACTTTTGATCAAAAATGAAAGTAACTCACCATTAATAATCAAGGTTAGCAATCTGTAGTAGAGACCCATACCAATTCAAGGCTGACAATGTAGAAAAAAAGGCAATATGACCATTGTGGGAACGTATCATGAGCAATGGCTATTGGAAAGAGTGGGAGTATAGATACAAAACTAAGTTATTTCAGAAACTCCCCATGAAACCCTGAATCTTGTATTTGAGAGCAATACAAGATTATCTATTGCAGTGGTTCTCAACCTTCCTAATGCCACGACACTTAATACAGTTCCTCATGTTGTGGTGACCCCCAAGCATAAAATTATTTTAGTTGCTACTTCATAACTGTAAATTTGCTACTGTTATAAATCATGATGCAAATATGTGATATGCAGGATGTATTTAGGGGACCCCTGTGAAAGGGTCATTTGACCCCCAAAGGGGTCGTGACCTACAGGTTGAGAACCACTGATCTATAGGAAAGACAACCTGAAAGAGATAGCAAGGAGCAATTCTTAGTCTACAGGAAGAGGAGGTCAATACGGCTGTTCCCTGGATGACAATGTTCTGTAGAAGCAGGTAGATTGCATGCCCTTGGCACACAGCTAGTGGACCCGGGAGAGAAAGGAAAGAAGAGGAGGAAGGGGAAGAGTTGAAGGTGTGAGAGTAGAACATGCACATAGATAAAAAGCTTGGTCAGCAAAGTGAATTCAATATATTTATTACTTTAAGAGATCTGTGGTCTAGCAAAGGAGACATACCCTCACTAAAAAATAACAATACAATGGATGGGTTTACATTGATCTTGTGAGAGGTAGCCTGACAAAAAGGAAATAACACAAGAGTCAGATTCCAAACAAACCTGGAATTAAATGCTGAGGCTACCACCTCTTTATTCAGTTTCATTATCCATAAAATGGGAAAAATAAAAGCAACTTGACATACATTTGTGTTATGACTAAAGATAATAATAAGTTTAAGTGTTTAAGTGGTTAGATCTATATCTTTAATAAAACCTAATATGATTTTATTTGTATTCTTATTGTCACTTATTATTTTGTGCCAGGAACTGGCTTAAGTATTTTACATATTTTAATTAATCTTAAAAACAGTTTCATGGGGTAGTTGTGCTTAATACCCTAATTATATATAGGGAGATTGACTCATAGAGAAGTTTGGACACTAGACCAAGATCCCCTACCTAAGAAATGATGGTCTTATACTCAAATGCAAGTTCTATGTGTATTAAGCAATTAATACATAGTAGCTTAACAAATAAGAAAATTCAGTGGGTACACAGATGTATGTCTACAATTCCTTTGTTTATAAGTAAACAGAAACCCAAAGTATCATACACCAGAGGGCATTAGACATTAGCTCAGGAGCAAATCCAGAAACATCACTGATAGAGATGACCTTAGGATGATGACTGGATGCAAAGCTTGAATCCCATGAGATTTCCCTCTCCTGCTTTTAGCTTCGTTCCCTTCTCTGTGTTAATTGTCCAATGACAGGTGAACCTCAGACAAGGTCAGCAGAGTGCTGCACCTTTGCTGCCTCATCGTTACATAAGATAGGGACACTTCTTTTTTCCAACTTCTGTTGAGCAACACCTGAGAAGGGCTCTGATTGGTCAAAATTGGGTTACTGTGCTCACCACACACCAAGGTGAGATGGAGATCATTTCTAGAAAAGAGCAAGCAAGAGGAGCAGCCTAAATGAGGTTACTGGGTTTATGAGTGCGAGGCATTGGTCTTATTACCAAGGTCAAACTGAGTAAATTTCTGTGATGAAGGAGAAGGGGACTGGTGATTTCTACGATGGCTTTCATTTCCTGATGATTATGCAAGCTTCGTCTTAGTCTATTATATAACTTTAAATGAATTCATTATGTGATCAATTATAATTCAATTTGACAAATTTCAGAAGTCTTCAGTATATTATATATGACATCCCGACAGAAGGAATGTGACTAAAATGAAGATTTTTGCTTTGAAAATAGAATAGGAATATAAAATACCTTGAAAGGAAGTCTTAATTCTTCAAAAAGGTTATCTGAAAGATTTTCTTGATTATTTCCATCTTTTAAAAGGATACATATTACGCGGTCATTGTTCTTTTAACTACTGACACAATTAATGCCTAATGCCTGAGAAATATAATTTATGGTTTTATTTGGCATGTACTGGAGCACCTGCATAGCAATGACTGGTGTGACATTTTTGTCTGCACTATAAAGCACGGCACTTCCTCCCTTTCATCAATTTAAGAATGAAGCAAAGAGGCTCTCTCCTTGGGGAGTACCTGCCCTGATCTTATCTGGTAGAATGAAAATATGATTGCCTTACTGACACTGCAAATTATGCTTTCCCAACTCTAGGACCCTTCTGCAATAGGTGTCTACATCCTTAGTGGGACTCTTTTGCTCTATGAGAAGTCGTTTTACCTTCACAATACTTAAATAGAAAATCTTTTTTCCTCTTTTTTGAATCTCAAATTATACGGCAATTGAACATCGCAAAGGAGTATTTCCCATGAAATACAGGATGGAACATTTCTCCCTACTGCAATGACTAATATAAATAGATCTGATTCAAATGCAGAGTGAATGGCAAAACAAAAGTTAATGCAACTATATCATTTCTTTTTTTTCTTTTAAACTGATAGTTGGAAGGCTCTCTGGGATCAACTTTTTCTTTACCTTGTTTTCCTTACAATGATTTGGAAACCGAAACAGCCAATAACTCATTGCCTTGAAAGTTAAAGTGAAAGCCTTGTTTGTACCGTCTCTGTAGACATTTTCATGCCAAAGGTTATGATTTCTCCAAGATTCTTATTATACCCAATGACCTCAAATGTTTTTGGATGAAGTTGTGTGCTTGTGTGGGGTTTTTCTCTTAACTTATAGCATTCAACTTCTTTTTACTGTTTTTTTTTTCTTTTTTATCTTTTTCCAGCCTTTCTGTAATGTAACTTGATTTTCCTTCTAGTCATTAATTTTTTGCAGCTAAAAGGGGAGAAAAAACACTTTTGTATACAGCTCAAAATACTTTTCTATCAAACTGCTCTTGAAAAACCTATTTTTCATGACACAATTGCAGAATAAACCTATGGTTAATACCTTATTTACACAAGCTGAAGGCTATTATATCTGTGTTTGGCGACCTTGAAACTGTATTGTGCTCAGTGCCCTTTTTATAACCTTAATTACTGGGGAATATAGAGCTTTAAAGAAAGACTAACATTTCACTTTAACATCCACAATAATCTATTATAAAGCCAGCTAAGCCAGTCCCCAAATACAGAGAAATGTTATTACATGCTCAGCTAGCTGTCAAGGGGCCATGAGTCAGTGGCTTATAGTTATCAAAAGTAACAAGGTTGTTCAGAATTTCCTCCAACAAAGCCAGCCAGCTTACGGAAGGATTAAGCTCTCTTTGATTAGACCAACTGTAACATGTCCTACCCTTTTAATTAGCATTCCCTTTTGCTTAAGGTGGAGGCTGGTAATTTGACACTCACGTTAGGCATCTCAAGAAATGATTTGGTATTTTGTCCAAGTTATGAGCATTAGAGCCATGGTATACACTTCTGCATCAAGTAAAATTTGAGCTGCTGAAGGATTTATGTTCAAAACCCTGTAAAATCTCAAGGGCACTATGCCTTTAATAGACTAAATGTAATAACACTCCAATATAATATGTGGCAGGAGACGTGGTTAGCCTTTAGGCATCGTATATTACCCTAAGGCCATGCTCTTTGTGCTTTCTACCTTTGGGAACAAAAAGTTTTATGTCAGCTTTATTGATATTTTACAGGTGTACGTTTTAATTCATACCTTAAAGCAATTCAGGGAGGAGACCCGTATGCAGGCCGCTGGATCGCATAGTTGGTAAGTAAATATAATTTTTCAGTGACTGTGCTAAACAGAGCAGAGCAGAGGCTGTGTAAAATGAAAGGAGGGAGCATGCGTCATTCCTGAGGGAGCACATCATTTATTGAAAACAAATTTGGGCATTCCTATCTCCTTTTACCAACTTACAGGCTGTCTCTACTTAAACTATTTCTATGTACTCTCACTTTGTTTGCTTCGTGTTAATACACTTTACCATTTTCTCCATACTATAGTCGTTCCCTACTTCACTTATCCTCCTGTCCCCCTCTGAATGGGTATGTACTGAAGAGACAATTTTCATAATGGAACATTTCCCAATATTTCTCCTGTTCAGTTTCACTGCAGCAAAAATGGTCAAAGAGAAAAGCAATTGTGGAAGTGAAGATTTTGTTCCTTCATATAGCTTTTGATGTTATTTATAGAGAGAAATGTAAGGAAAGACTTAGAAAGAAACAGCTTAACTGGAAAAACAAATAGCTAATTGAAAAACTCTCATCTTGAAGTGGAACACATTATTCTTAGTAGAGCATCACAAGAATGGAAAAGCAAGAATCCCATGCACTCAACTCTGATATGAGGAAAATCGATGACCTAGTACATGGTGGGGGATGGGACATGGGGGTACAGGGAGAGGAAAGGGGGGAGGTGGGGATCACACAGTGTGACACACATCTTGGGGACAGGACACAATTATAAGAGGGACTCACAAATGTAATCAGTGTAAACTGGTTCTTTATACATTCACTGAACCCCTAACAATAAAAAAAAGAAATACTCTCATCTTAAACACATTCTTTTCTATAATTGAATAGCTAATGCACAGCCCAATGATATCAGTGAATGAGGGTTTAAGCATGCTTACTTTATTTCTAAGAAGATGCCGTATATTTTACCTTTAGCTGCACAATTTAGATTTAAATTTAGTAGTTGTTCAAATATTTTTTAAAAGAACCATAATTTAATGAAGGATTCTTGTCTACTTTAGTCTTTCAAAAAAATGTATCTAAGAATTCTAGTGCTTACAGTTGTATATTAACCTATTCATCCAAAGCATTTGTGAGGTGCCACTATTGTTAAGAGGCACAGAAGGCATTTGAGAAGTCAAAATTATTGTCTATCCTTGAGGAACATGTGGTCAATGGTGATTTCTATTAATAGGCAGCTCATTCAATTTGAAACCCAAAGAGAAATATTGCTATTATTACTTTATTCAGAAGCCATAGCTTTCCTCTTCTTCAATTATTTTTGTTTGTTTGCTTGTGCTTTGTAGTAGTTTGGACAGAATGTGTTGGGTAGGAGCAGGGGACTTGGTTTAATTTTTTTATGAAGGATGATGGAAGTTGACTAGTTTTCTCTGAGAGAAAATTTTTCTTTATGAAGTTGAAGGTGAAAGCTTAAGCTCAAAGTAAAGAAATGGGTTTGGAGATTTGCTGAGACTAGAGGAGGTTTAAAAAGACTGTTGTAGATAATGAGACCTAATCTAACTATGGACATATAGATGAGTTTTTGCATCACACTGAGAACCTAGATTTCCACTTGTGAGATTTTTGTCCAACACAGCTCTCCGCACACCAGCTGTACACACAGAGAGATTAACTAAAAATTAGACATTTTCTGCATTTATCTATTGAAGATAATAGTTTCTTAGATGTTGATGACATTAAAAATGGATCAGTTGGCTCAGTGCCTGTGGCTCAATCAGCTAAGGCGCCAGCCACATACACCTAAGGTGGCAGGTTCGAATCCCCAGCCCGGGCCCGCCAAGCAACAATGATGGCTGCAACCAAAAAATGGCCGGGCGTTGTGGCGGGCGCCTGTAGTCCCAGCTACTTGGGAGGCGGAGGCAGGAGACTCGCTTGAGCCCAGGAGTTGGAGGTTGCTATGAGCTATGATGCCATGGCACTCTACCCAGGGGGATAGCTTGAGGCTCCGTCTCAA
>CAUYQV010145898.1:0-14649 GCA_963574575.1 Galagoides demidoff | reverse complement strand
CATGTGGCTATTTCGCCAGAATATGAGTTTTATATTATTTTTGTTAATTTTATAATGTTAAACTGTAATAATAACAAATAATTGTTGAGAAGTGATTATTGAGAACTGCTTATCAAAGTTTGCATTGTTGTCAGGCCCTGCACTGCCCTGTCCCCCCCCCTCCCCCGCCATGTTGTCCCGCTTTACAAATGTTAAAATCTGGTCACCCTAGGAAAGGGAAGGAAGAAAAGATACCTTGCAGATAATGAGAAGAATGTTTTTTATACCTTTGTACAAATCTGACAAAAATAGAGAAAAACATGACAAATTACTTTAAATGTATTTCTGTTTGAATGTACACTGTTAAAAACCTGAGCAGAAATTTATCTCTTTATGCTGCATTGGCAAAAATTAAGAGCTACCTGTGATTGCAAATAATCAGCTCAGTAGTGTTGATACAACATTTTGCCTTTACAAATGCTAGGACTAATACAAGATCAGCCTCTGAACTATTACACATATAAAATATTAGAATTTAATTGTATCAAATAAATGCTCAAAACTTCGAGATTAATACCTGTTCTTGCATTAAGACCTTCTTGCCCTTTGTCAAATAGAATTAAACATGAAGCAATTCCTTATAATTCTATTCTTAATTAACAGTAGTTTTAATGTTAGGAAGTTGTAGAAGAAGGACCACGAATGTTTGTATTCGGAAAAAGTGAGCTTGAGTTCTTTTTTCTTTATGCTGTGTGAATGTAGTTGTCCTAATGTCCCTGAGCTTCAGTTTGTTAATGTGTACCAAGGGAATGGTAGTAACAATTTGCCTGTCTCTCATAATTGGGATGAAAGATATATATGTACATAAAAGCATGTTAAAGGCCTTTACAGATTTTTCCTGTCATAACTGAAAATGCTGGGCTTTGAAAGCATTGGCATTTGGGGGGAAAAGGAAACCGATGGGGGAACAAAGTGACTTCTCCAAGGTCATTTGGGAAGTCTGTGACTGAGCTGCAGAGTGCACTTCTGGTGCGAGGCTGTCCCCCTAGCTCTCTGGGCATCTTCAACAGGCGAGTACCACCTGCCTCTCCCCAGGAGTGTGCTCTCAGCCTTGAGTGAAATAAATGGCCCTCTTGATCAAGTATGATTGCAGTCTGATAACTGCAAAGGCAGCTAATCACGTACTGTGTCCTGCTACCCAGTAGTTACTAAAAGCATAATACAGCCTGAAAAGTCGTGTTTACTGATATACAAACCTGCCATATTGCCCTAGGCCAACCTGTGAGTTACAGGGAGAAACCCACTCACAAAACAGGGATTCGAATCTACATGAAAATATATAAACCTGATTTATGAAAATAATCACACATATAATATCAAAAATCAGGTGGTAATGATTTGCTTTAAAAAGGATTGATTATAGTGTTCCAGTGAATTCCCCTTTCAAAATTTATTTTATTCACAACTCTTCAGAAATACGTATCAAGCATAGACCTGGTTCATCTCTGTTGGTGCTATGTCAGTGTTAATGTACACGACAGTGTTCTAACTGCTGGCTGTTTCAGCAGAGTGATCACAGCACTCTATAGATTTGACTTTGCATGTGACAGTTGAGAATTGCCCTGATTAAGCTTTTAAAAAACTGTGTTAATCAGCAGTTCTCTCAATATAAGTCAGTGCTCCGTAAGACTTAAAGAATAAAAAGGGCAACTATTTGCCTCTGATGATGTTGTGCATAACCCACATTGGCAACAACCGCCAGATTGAAAATCTTTTCAGTGGTAGCAAGTAGATGCCAGATGGCATGCCGAATAAAATGTCATTGGTCATAGCAAAGATCAGCTGGGGCCCATCAATTCCAAAATGAGTTTCGTTGTATTCAGCCTATGGGCTTTACCCAACTATACATGCATGTTATATAGTTTGCTTAGTGTTTGTGGTTAATAAAGCAGTTTTTTCTCATTATCTTTAGTTGGAAGGATTGGTCATGGTTCTCTACTGGAGATGGAGAAAGGACATTCTACCCTGTGCCTCCCTGTGATGCAGCTATAGAACCTATTCAGAATGGAGAGACCAGTTGTTCCAAGACTATGGAATATATACATTTCTTTTCATAATATTCCTATATATATATGGAAAGAATAATTTTAGAACAAAAAATATAACAACCAAAGTTAAAAATAATCTCTGGAAGGGCTCAATAGCAGAATAGAAATACCACAATAAAGAATAAGTGAAGTTGGAGAGAAATTAATAGGAATTATCCAGTCAGATAAATATCTCACAGAGGGAAAAATACTGAGGAACAAAAACAACAGAGCCCCAGGTATCTGTGGGCCAATGCCCACCGTGCATGGGGTCAGGTCCAGCATTTGTGTTATGAGAGGCCCAGAATAGAGGAGAGAGAATATAGTACTTAAAAATGTCCATGTTTGGTGAAAGAAAGGAATTAAAGGTTCAAGAAGGTCAGCACATTCCAAATAGGATCAACCCAAAGGAATCCGTACCCAGCCACATCATAATCAATCACTGAAAACGAAAGAAAAAATCTGGAAATCGGCAGAGGAAAACAACAGGTTACCTATAGGGGAGCTCTGAGTTGAATAACTTTACTGCACATCCCATCACAAAACAGAGACTGAGAAGTGGCATGTTTTATAAGTTCCAAAAGATTAGAATTGTCAGCACAGACTTCTGCATCCACTAAAAAAGATTCTCCAAGAAGAGAGATGAGATCAAGGCAGTCTCAGATTATGAAAAATTAAGAAAATAGTAAGCAGCTAAATTAATTGCTAAATTTCTTCAGAAAGAAAGCAAGCAATGCCATAAAAATAACTTATAACATCAGAAAGAAAAAGAAAGGGAAGTGGGTATATGTCTGGGTAAACAGTAGCCTATTTTTCTCCTCTTCAGTTCACTGAAATGCATTTTTACTGTTGAAGACAAAACACAAAACATTGTATGACAACATTTTCGGTGGCTGTAGATGTAATATTTACTATGACTGTGGTATAAAAGGGGACAGTTTAAGAACTCTGTAAGATGATAAGGTTTCTATATTCCAACTAACATGGTAAAAGATTGATTTTAAGTGATGATGAAAAGTTCAGGACATAGTCTATGATCCCTAGAGCATCTACTGAAAAACAAGGATAGAATGAAATACAGAACAGTAGAATCTCAGTAGATAAACTAAAATGAAAGACAAACAAATATTCATATAACTGTAAACAAAGCAGAAAAGGGGACTCAGAGGAATGAAAAACAAAGGCAGGGGAGGTACCTGTGGCTTAAAAGAGTAGGGCGCCAGCCCCATATGCCAGAGGTGGTGGGTTGAAAGCCAGCCCCGGCCAAAAACAGCAAAAAAAAAAAAAAAAGACAAAGGGAGGGAACACATGGAAAGCAAATAACAAATGACTGACCTGAATCACATCAATAATCACACGAATGGTGATTACCTACTAATATAGGTAAGTTAATAGTAAAAGAATGGAAGAAGATGAACTTAAATAAACATTAACCAAAACAATATTGGAGTGGCTATATTAATACAAGACAAAGTAAAGGCAGACCTCAAAGACATTACAGGTTCAATTGCAAACCACTGCAGTAAAACAAATATCGAAATAAATATTTCAACAAAGCAAGCCACACAAATTTTTTGATTTCCCAATGCACATAAAAGTCATGCGTACAAGATATTGTGGTCTATTAAGTACGCGATAGCATTGTATCTACAGTAACAATGTACATACCTTAATTTAAAAAAAATCACTATTGCTAAAAATATGCCAATGATCATCTGAGCCTTCAGCAAGTTGCAATCTTTTTACTGGTGGAGGATCTTGCTCGAGTGTCGATGGCTGCTGACTCATCAGGAATGGTTGTTGAAGACTGGAGTGTCAGTGTGTCGGTGATGATTGTGGAAGACTGGAGTGTCTGTGGCAATTTCTTAAAATAAGACAACAATCAAGTTTGCTATAGCAATTGACTATTCCTTTCACGAAAGATTTCTCTGTAGCATGCAATGTTGTTTGATAACATTTTATCCACAGTGGAAATTCGTTCAAAATTAGCATCAATCCTCTCAAGCCCTACTGCTGCTTTTTTATCAACCAAGTTTATGAGATATTGTAAATCCTTTCTTGTAATTTTACAGCCGCTTCATCAGGAAGCGCTCCCTGTGCTTATCCTTAAGAAGAAACTAACTCCTCATCCATGCAGCAATTCAGCTGCGTCTTCAGCCTCCACTTACCATTTTAATTTTCTTGCTATTATCACCACATTTGCAGTGACGTGTTGCACTGAAGTCTTTTTTTATTAAATGATAGCTGTGTACATTAATGCAATCATGGGGTACAGTGTGGTGTTGAACCCCTCAAAGTTATCCATGAGGGTTGGAATCAACTTCTTCCACACTCCTGTTAATGTGGATATTTTGATAACATTTCATTTCATGAATCACAAATGTTCTTAATGAAATCTAGCATAGCGAATCCTTTGCAGGAAGTTTTAAATTTACCTTGTATCTGAGGAATCCCTGTGTACAGTAGCTACAGCCTTATGAAATTTTTTCTTAAATTATAAGACTTGGAAGTCTAATTTACTCTGTCGTTCATGGGCTACAGAATGGATGTTATGTTAGCAGGCATGAAAACAATTTGAATCATCTTGTACATCTCCATCAGAGCTCTGGGATGACCAGGTGCACTGTCAATGAGCAGTGATATTTTGAAAGGAATCTTTTCTTCTGAGCAGTAAGTCTCAATAGGGGACTTGAAAGATTCAGCAAACCATACTGCAAAAAGATGCGCTGCCATCCATGCTTTGTTCAGCCATTTATAGAGCCCATCCATGTATAGTAGATTTACCATAACCCTCAGGGGCTCTAAAATTTTCAAAATGAGCATGGGCTTCAACTTAAAGTCACCTACAGCATTAGCTCCTAACAAAAGAGTCAGTCTGTCCTTTGAAGCCAGACATTGGCACTTCCTCCCTGGCTAGGAAAGTCCTAGATGGCTGCTTCATCTGTAATGAAAATCTGTTGTTTAGTACAGCCGCCTTCATCAGTGATCTTAGTGAGATCCTCCTGATGCTGCCTCACCTGGCACTTTGTGTTCTGGGACTGGCTTCTTTCCTTAAACTTCATGAACCAACCTCTACAAGCTTCAACCTTTTTTCTGTAGCTTCCGTCCCTCTCTCACTTTCACAGAATTGAAGACACACCGCTAAAATATTCTCATAGGGTGGATTTCCTTTCTCATCGTTTGGTTGTTCGCTGGAGTAGCACTTTTAGTTGCCCTTAAGAGCTTTTCCTTTACATTCACAAATTGGCAACTGGTGAGAGAGAACTCGCCTTTTTGGCCTACTTTGGCTTTCACGATACCTTCCTCATTGGGGTTGATCATTTTTAGTGTCTGATTTAAAGTGAGAGACAGGCACTATTCCTTTCACTTGAACACATTGTAGGGTTATTAATTGGCCTGATTTCAATACTGTTGTGTCTCAGGGTATAGGGAGGCCTACGAGAGGGATAGAAATCAAGGACCAGCTGATCCTGGAGCAGTCGAAACACATACGACATTGATTAAGTTCATCAATAAATGAATGGTGCGGTTCATGGCACCCTAAAGCAATTACAACAGTAACATGGAAGATGACTGATCACAGATGCCCGTAACAGACATAAGAACAACATTTGAAATATTGTGAGAATTACCAAAATGTGACACAGAGACACAAAATAAGCACATGCTGTTGGAAAGATGGTATCAATAGATTTGCCTGATGCGAGGTTGCCACAAACCTTCAATTTGTAAGTAACACGGCATCTGTGAAGCAAAATAAAATGAAGTGCTATTAAAGGAGGCATGCTTGTAATTTGTGGAAACTCACCAGAACAGGGGAAAGGAACAACAGCTTTATGTTGGTTGACATACAGGGTTAAAAGACATATTTGTATTTTTCCTTTCTTTCTAAAAACATGTTTATGTCAGTGGATTGTAAATAATACCATGGGAACTTAAATTTACTCTCTTCTACTTTACAACCAGTCTAAAACATACCAGTCCATGATGTTCTGTGCATACATAAACTCCTCAAGTAGGAGGTGAGATCTTTGAGAAAATGGCCCACACCATGCACTTTTCAGAGGTGCACCCACAATCCATTGCATTGGCGGTCGAAAAATTAATTTAACCGACTGTATGGAGAGTGTTTCCTGTAGATGACACGGGATAAAAACAAAGACACCAAGAAACAGAAAATGAAGAATGTTGATAATTAAATTTTGTGATGAAAATTGCTAAAATAATCTTAACTTACTCTTATTAAGAGAAATATACTGTTCCATGAACGTGCAAGAGAATTTGGAAAGGGAAAAGAATGTAATATTAAAACCAAGACTTTTTTAATCACTGGCAGGCTTCCCAACAATGTTCATGCATTTTTAAAAATTCATTACACTTTTTAAAAGAATGATCCTGGCTTTTTTCTTCTAATCTAATTATTAACAAGAAGGGAGCTCTCACATAGAATGGCAAGACCCCAAACTTCATCCCTTTCTGGGTGCAAGAAGAAAGGAGTATGTAAGGGAGAAGAGCTTATCCGGAAACAATTTATCCTCAGCCTGTAAAATTTCTTCTGCTCTTCAGATTATGCCATTAGGAAGACTATCCCTTATGTGTTTCAATTAATCAATGTTCTGATTTAAAGATCCATAAAACCTCCTAAGTTTTGTTTTGTTTTTTCTGGAATGCATCATTTGTTTCAAATAACACTTTTAGTCTATTTTTGCATACAAGGAGCAAAAACATTTATCATTTTTTTTTCATTTCTTAAATCACATTCAAGCTTTAAAAATGTCTTTCGCTTGTAAATAACAGACCTTAATTGTATCTATTCAGTGGGAAGTAGAGATTTCACAGCACTTAAATTAGTTTAAATTAGAGGTTCTCAAACTTTATACATCGGAATCACCTGGGAGTGCTTGCTAAAAATATATTTTCCAGAGATTTTACGTGGAAAATCAGATTTTGTTGGTACAAAATGGGGGTAGGAAATCTATGTTCTTATTAACTGTCCCCAGTTAGGAGATTCTAGAATAACTGGTCCTCGGATCACACTGGTGTAAATAAATCACACCAAAAAAAAAATCCTATTTTGTACTCCTGTATCAAATTACAAGATATAATCAGGGTATCATTTCATAAACTATAACTTTTGCACACTTGCATAGATCTACATAAAGATCTGCACAACTTCTTGGGGCTATTTTTAATTATAATGGTAAATGCAGTGGAACTTCCATTACTGACCACCTCCCAACACTGACCACCTCCTTAAATTGACCTAATTTTCATAGACCAGACATGAACCATGTGTACTTACCAGGACAGTAGGCCTAGTTCCTTATGTTGACCACCTTTGTATGTTGACCAGTCTGTTACAGCCCCTTGAGTGGTCAACTTACATAGGTTCTACTGTATTCAACTTTAATTATACAAAGCAGGTGGTTTTAGAGATCATGTATTTGAATGCAGAGATAAACAAGACAAGAAGGAACTTTATCCATTACCCCTCTTTAGGGCAACAACACAAAAAGAAAGAACAAAGGAAAACACTATTTCTGGGAGGAAAGAGGTCAAAGAATATGAATTCACTTTACATGGAACCAGGACACCAGAGTTGCCATACCAAGACTAGTCACACAAGTGCTTTTTCTCCCATTAATCAAAACCTTGCAAACAGTGATCTTCAACTTCTGCTCAATAAGATTTTACAGAGAGAGATCAGAGGCCAGGAAGGTGAGAAATTCTTGCCCTTGTTGTCAGCAGATCAGGGTGCTGGATTCTCTTCACCACAACTTTCCAGGTGGACATAGTAGCTTTGATAATCCTGCCATGATTACACCAAATTATGGGGAGCCAGGCCTTTGGCCCCATAAAAGTTCCTTAAAAAAATCACTGACATGAGGCAGATTAATTGAAGAAAAAGGTGTACATATTTTATTTAATACACAGAAAGCTTCAGAATGAAGACTCAAAGATTCAGGGGGAAATTGTTCATTTTTATGCTTACATTCAACAAAGTATGGACAGCCTTGTAAAAATATGATTGGTTGAAAAGTGTCTGATCTAATGTAACAGACTAGGCAGGGTACCCTAGCCAAGCCTGTATGTCTAGATTCCTTTTGGCTACACAGCACAAGTATTCCTCTACTCTGGTTGTAAGGCAGGGCCCTATCTGGAATGGGAGTCTTATAACTTATAGTCAAACAAAGTAGGTCACATCATTACGTTGTGGTCAGTTTTTTACATAGAATAATTTTATGTTTTAATGGCTAGTTTTCAGAAAAGATGGGCTCTGGCTTTTTTGACCTACATAGAGAAGAGAAGGATTTTACTTTCCATGGCTAGGTTCAGGGAAGATTGGGGTTAAGAGGGAGGAGGATAAAAGAAGGTCAGAGGAAAAACTTGCCTCTGAGACCTTCATTTTTGGGAATGTATATATCATTTTATACTCAAATAATAATTTATCTTATTCTTTAAATATTTAAACCTTATATATCCATAGTGTAAAAATATATAGATAGATATTTTTAATTATAAGTTTATCCTTTACAGTTTAGTTACATACTATTAAATACTTTTAACAAAATTATCATTCCTCTGACATTATTATTAATCATTGTATCTGAAGTGTCCCAAGGATGCATCAGTGTATACCTGTCAAAAGCATTAGAGAGAGACTCTGACTGCAGAGTTCACAAAATTTAGTTTTATAAGTCAGAAGAGATTTATAAACATGGCATTCCTGTAGTAAACATTCAGCTAATAAATCCTAAATAAGTTTTGATTTATAAATCCTTTTATTGCTCTTGGGATTCACGTGACTGATTTATGAGTATGCTAAAATCTATAATTTGATCAAGCATACATCTTAGTCTCCAATTTGTCTTTTAACAGGGGATTCATAAATCCTAGTCAGTGTAGGTTTTTAGTTTTCTAAGTGCTTTGTGTTTAGCAATGAGTCTCATAAATTCATATTGTAAGATTTTGATGATTAAGAGTGATTATTTGTATATAATTCAGTAAAAACAGCAACTGAACAGAAATTTTTCTGTATTCTTGTGAGTAGATTAGAAGCAAGCTCTAAATTCATTTATGATCTCAAAGCATTTAACAGGAAAATGTTGGAGGTGAAATTTTTCTGACTGTATCTAATAGACGGTGGGAGCTGATGTGTTAGAGATGGGGAGCTGTCTCCTAATGTCCAATCTTTCCTTATCTAATGGTAATATAAATTTAATAGAGTGCAATGACTTTGTAGGATAAACACTACATTTCCCACCATCCATTGCAGCTATATGTGACCGTTTGACTAAATTTTAGCCAATAGTAAATGAGCAAAGGTGATTATGGGCAACTTCAGTCCATACCCTGACTGGAATGCAAAGCACAGTCCAAAAAGCAAAGGAGCAGAGGACCTTGACGTGAGGGTGTTATCCGTTGGACATGCCCACTGAAGTTCTGATAGATGAAGGTGTTGGGGACAGGGGACTTAATAGGAGCTCACAGCACAAGTCGAAAAGAGTGGTCACAAATAAGGACATATAAAAGTAAAAATGTTTGTCTTCTTAGAAGGAGGGAGGGAGTGAGAGAGTCAAGGAAAGTGGGGAAAGAAAGGGAGAAAAGAGAGCAGGGAGATGGCACAGCATCCCAAAGAAAGTGGCTTGATGACTTTTCAGGGGACAAAGAGAAAAAAACAGTGATTACTATGGGTTGATAACAGAAAGATCAACAGGATGTCAAAGTTGGCTCCTTTGCCTTTCTTTGGAGACAGTATGATCACAGGAGATGTGACTCTGCCCTTGAGATATGGTTGGGACTGTAGCCCATTCCCCTGCTCTTTACTCAGGATCCCTGTAAAAGCAGATTCTCCAAAACAATTTTGAAAGAGAAAAATGCACATCTCTTTTCTGTCTGTTTAGCTCTTTTCAGAAGTTATGCAAAACAGAACCCCCACAGACTGTCCATTAGTGAGAAAACTTAGGGGACTGATCTTTACCTGTTACTACAAAATTGCAAGTTAAGGTATTTTCCTCTTATTTATGCCAAACTGCCCCTTATAGAAGGAGAAAACAACTTCCAATTTGGAAATATTTCATTATAAATCTCTTTGATAGCAGACAAACATTCTCTAGCTTTTCAACAAAACTTATTAAATGTACTGTTTGTCAGGCACTCTGCTAATTGTTGTGAAAATAAAGATAAATGTGATTCAGTCCATGCACTTGTTAAATTTATTTTTAAGTAGTAATTTGTTTTTTAACACTCTAATACACAGAATTAGTATTAATTTTGTTTTCTGGTTTGCTGCTAGAGTATTAAAATGTATTGGTGTTTGTTTATTGATCATATATCGGTGCTTAATTATTGATCAACAATGTCGCGAAATCCACTTTAAAGTACTTTTAATAATTACTTAATACATTTGTTAGGATTTTCTATGTTAAAAAAGCCATCTGAAAATAGAGTTTTACTTCTCTCTAATCTGTATGATAATTCTTTTTCTTAACTCAATTCACAGGAAATATTGGATGCAAGTTGTTAGAATAGGTATCTTCCCCTTGTAATGAAACTTAATGAAAAATTCTCAATTAAATATGACACTGACTGTCATTTGTTTCATTGATCCTCTTTATCAAATTGAGGAAATTTTTTTCTGTTCCTAATTTCCTGAGAGTTTTATAATGAATAGTGGTTGAATACTCCAAATACTTTTTACATATATTCTTACAATTGCATACTTCTTTCTCTTGTAAGATGAATTACATTTATTGATTTTCAAATTTTAAGCCACCCTTATATTCCTAGAGAAATCTTTCTCTCTTTCTTCCACACACACACACACACACACACAAAACCTTCTTACGCTGCATGGCATAATAGTGTATCTTCCCAGCCTTTAAGTAAATCTTTGTATTCAGAGCGTATCTACTTGAATTTTGGTATTCAAAGTACTTCTCATATAGACAGCAAATAGTTCATGCTTTCTAATTTATTCTGACAATCTCAGTATTTTAATTGGAGTGCTTACTTTCCAATCAATGCTAAGTATTGATGCTGTAGAATTTAGGGCTATTGGTTCACTATTTCATTCCATTTGTCCCATTTGTTTCACATTCCCTTGTTGTTCGTCTCCACCACTTTTGAGTTAATTGAAATTGCTTTTAGAATTCCATTTAAATTTATCTACTGGCTTTTTAGCTTACTTCTTTGCAATGTTATTTCAGTGCTGTTCTGAAGATTACAACATGTACCCTTAATTTTCCAGTCTATTAAAAGTTAATGTTGTTCCACTTCTCATAAAATGTAATAACTTTGTCTTCCTATAGGTTCTTTTGCCCCCCCCCATAATTGATGCTAGTTTTTGTGTTTATTACATGTGCTATGTATGCTGTTGTTTTGATTTTAAACAGGGATAGACTTAAAGAAATTGAGATCTCAATTTTTATCTCACATAATTTTTCTTTTACTTGAAGAACTCTGTTAGTTTTTCTTGTAGAGTACATTTCCTTGAGATGAATTATCATTATTCTTGCTATCTGAAAGTGCTTTATTTCACCTTTATTTCTGAAAGTTGTTTTTGATTCATCTAGAATTCTAGGTTTGAGCTTTAAAGATGTCATCACACAGCACGCCAACCTCTGTTGTTTCTGCTGAGAAGTCAGTGGGGATTTGCATTTTTGATGCTGTCAGTGTCACCTGTCCCTTTTCTCTGGATGCTTTCAAGATCCTTTTTATCTCTCCATCAATTTCGTGATGATTTTTCCAAGGTGTTTTTCTTCTCTATTTATACTGAATAAGGCACTGAAGGTTTTAGAGTCCATAAAATGTAAGAAATTGTTGCCTATTCTTTCTTCAAATGTTGAGTCTGTCTCTTATCTGCTTCTAAAACTCCACATATATTTGACCTTTTATGTACTCTTATCATTGCTCAGACTCTTTTTTTCCTTTCTCTTTTCCAGATTTTATACTTTAGACTGAGATATCCTCTAGTCACTGGCTCTTCTTTCATTTCTAACATGCTGTTAATCCCATGCAATGAATTGTTCTGTTTCAGATATTTCTCATTCCAAGAATTTAGATTTAGTTCATTTTTGTAGTTACCACCTATCTGCTGAGATTTCCCATATAGCCATTCAGCACAAACACTTGCACCTGTAAATTCTTGAGCATAGTTAAAATAGCTACATTAACATCTTTATTAGCTAATTCTGACATCTGGGTCATTTTAGGATTGGTTTCTTTAATTGCCTTTCCTCTTGACTATGTATTTAGTCATTTGGGATTATATCCTGGATATTACAAAAAAGAATACATGGTAGAGACTGGATTCTGTTATTTCTCTATTGATTTCTTTGCTTGTTTTATCAGTAGTTAAGTTAGTAAGACTCAAATCTAGTTTTTGTCACTCCTCTCATGGGTAGCTCCTAAAATTTTCTGTTCAGTTACTTTAGCCTCAGAGGGGAAACTGGGAGTTTGTCCCAGCCATGCATAATTCTGGGGCATCCTGAGATTTTCCCCCAAATTTGATGCTCCACCCTCTGGAGTTTCTCATTTCCCTGATTCCCCCCCCCCCCCATTTTTATCTGATTTGGTAGTTCTAGACTCTGTCCTCTGGGTCTTAAAACCAGTACACTAGAGGGGTTTCTATCCAAGATTTAGTCTGACTGGGGTGTGCCTTCAGGCCAAAAGCCTTATCAATGGGACAGCTACTTAATTCCATTTTCTTCCTCTCAGTTTTGACTCACTTTCAATTTTTGTCTGCTTTTGGTTTCTCTCCAGCCAAATTAAGGAGCTGTTTTTAAATGTTGTGAGTAGTTTATATTGTGACCTGTGGTAGAGCCATGCTCACAGAAGCTTCTCTACCTCTACCATTCAAGCAAAAAAAAAGAAAAGAAAAGAAAAAGAAACTGTTCACGTCTTTGGTCATTCTCTTTGAAGAACTCATACTCTAACATCCTAACAAAGATGTTAAAGCATCTAGGGAGGTTCTCAGAAAAGTTCTTTCAGGAAACGAGTCCGTAAAACACAAAAGAGATGTCTTCCTGGATGTGGCATTGCATGCCAACCTTGTTTTTCTACCTGCTTTTATATTAAATCAGAGAGAAGGAGATATGCTATTTTTAATAACAGGAAAAAAGATACAAATCCCAGACATAATAAAGTGCTACTTAGGAATGCATCAAAGCTTCTGGCTAAGTAACATAGATTAAATACAAATGTCTATCTGTATTTCTTCCTGAACCTTCACAACCGATAACAGTAAAGGAATTTTTTTAAATACTCACAAGGACAAAAAGAAGACAGCAGAAGATAAAAGTACACTTTGAATCTGGGAAATAGTTTAACTATTGGTAACTGCTTTAAACTAGAGACTACAGAGCTTTGAGCATTTTGAGAGAGAAAGCCAAATAGCGAGTCATTTCCACACAAAGCTTCAGAAATCCTCAGGAATTGGAGACAACTGGTACTTTCAAGGCAGATGTGCAAAAAATGGAACTGAAAACTGGAGTATGGATTAAACATCGTTAAAAGAGAAGCTAGACTTTGACTATTCCCTTTCCAGTTCTGCTCCATCAAGAGAAAACCTAAGGTCTATTTTTGGAGAGGTTTTATCAGACAGACTCTGAATTTGAAGACAGCAAGTACATTTGAGTTTGGAGGGTGAGTTACTGTGCCGAGATCAGGGGGATTATGGGAAAATCTTCCCACTGAAGAGAGATTTGTTCCCTGCATGACTTATGAAAGGCAGGCAGCCAGGATTACACACTTAAGGTTGGAGATTGTTGAACCGCTTTCTGGGGAAATCCATCTACTCGGAAGTAGAGGTCTATAGCAGGATTTTTTAACCAGAGGTTCTGTAAACTTGAAGGAAAACAATAATTCATCTTTGTGTCCACTAACCTCTGAAAGTTAGCATCTGTCATTTTGGAATATAGGCAACAAACCATGGTAGTACCTGTGACTTTGTGACCAGTAGGAATCACAGTTACTTCCTTATTACATTATTTATGGTGTATATCTCAAAGTAACATTTATAGCCACTATTACTTTAAAATTATAGTAGTTATTAGACACAGCTCTAGAGTTTATTATGTGTTGCATTAATAAAAAACACATATTACTATAGAACAGATTTAATTTTTTAATATTTTCTTAATTAATTAATTAATTTTTTATTAAATCATAGCAGTGTACATTAATATTATCACGGGGTACAGTGTACTGTTTCTGTATACAATTTGAAATACTTTCATCCAACTGGTTAACATAGCCTTCATGTCTTTTTCTTAGTTATTATGTTAAGACATTTATATTCTACATTTAGAGAGATTCACATGTATACTTATAGGATGAACCATAGGCATGATCCCGCCAATCACCCTCCCTCCACCCAACCTCTCCCCTTCCCTCTCATTCCTCTCCCCTCTCCCCATGTTTCTGGGCTAAAATTGGGTTATAGCTTTCCTATGAAAGCTATAAATTAGTTTCATAGTAGGGCTGAGTACATTGGATACTTTTTCTTCCATTCTTGGGATACTTTGCTAAGAAGAACATTTTCCAGCTCCATCCATGTAAATATGAAGGAGGTAAAGTCTCC
>CAUYQV010145897.1:0-19468 GCA_963574575.1 Galagoides demidoff | reverse complement strand
TGGGCCACCATGCCCGGCCTTTAATTTGATGTCTTATCGTCTTAGTGCTTCAGAGTAGATCATGTTCAGATGTGTTATAACAAATTAGTATGAGTTTATTTTGGTGTAAACATTGTTTTGAAATCCATGCAGAGCTTTTGTAATAATATGCATTTTCCATGAACTTTTGAAGTTCCCTCACACATGCACATCTATGTACCACTGCTTTTGTCTGGCTGACTTTGTAATACCCATTTTGTTGGTTTTATAAGTGGTTCGACTGCCAGTTAGCCATTTTCTATAATTAGATAATTTTCTAAATCATAGCTCACTACTTAAAGTAGGTCTGAAAATGGAGTCATAATGGACACCTTAAGATTTAGACTATTTTTTATTAACCTGTCAAAGACATCTCTAATCATGTGGTTCTAACCGTCAGGTACCTTGTTATTTTACATTCAGATGCTGTTTTCTTGCACAAGTAAATCCACCAGGGACTGCAAACTGTAGCATATGTAGCATATATTCAAAACTGAGGGAAGATTATACTCATGTCTTGGGTCGGTACTGTACGAGAGAAACTTCATTACTATATACACTCCACTTTTTAGGTCTGTCCCTTTAAGTAATTGTGCTTTTATGATAAGCTATTTCCTTATTACTACTTCAAGGTTTAAGAGTCATGCATCATTTTGAATCTGTCCAGGGTTGTCAGTTATCTACATGTCAAGGCCTATTGCTTTCTTTGTATGTTAACTTGTTCCTTTATTTTTCCAAAGCCAAGTAGGTCTCATTTCTCAGGTTTACTGCTTTCCACAAACCTTTGTTTCCTGTATTCTGTCTTTATATCTGACGCTATCATGACACATTCATTGTTGATAGGACTCTACTTCCCCTTTGATATAACTAGTCAAAAATTGGTGGAATGGGCTCAAGAGACCTGTTATAATTCCTGCACACACTGATAAATGTTCAAAGCTGCCATTGAAGAATGAAATCTAATCATACCCCCTTCCTGTTTCATACCTCTGATGATTGACGCTGCCAGTGGGAAAACTATAAACTCTGTTCAGTCTGACCTCTGGGCTCCTACCCTTTTCACGGATTTTTCTTCCCTTCATGAACACCATTGGTTCACAGTTGGTTCACCATTGGACCTCTCCAAACAGCCTACATTCCTCCCAACTTTTATTTCCACGTGGTATTCTTTCTGCTTGATTTCCTAGCCTTTCTTTTCACCACCTGGTAAATCTTTCTCATCCACAATCTAATTCTTTGAAATCTTAGATCTGGTCAGTATCCTGCTTTGATCTGATACTACCTTTACATACCTTACTACCTTTACATAAATGCTTTATATTCCAAAGCCCATTGCGGTGGCTCCTGCCCGTAATCCCAACACTCTGGGAGGCTGAGGCGGTGGTTTGCCCAAGCTCAGGAGACCAACCTGAGCAAGAGCAATACCCCATCTCTAAAAATACCTGGGCATTGTGGCGGGCACTTGTCCCAGCTACTCAGGAGGCTGAAGCAAGAGGATCACTTGAGCCCCCAAATGACAGGTTACTGTGAGCTATGATGCCATGGCACTCTACCCAAGGCAACAGAGTGAGACTCTGTCTCAAAAATAAATAAATAAATACTATAGATAAAAATATATATGTTTTTATTCCATTCAATTACTTTGAATCGCAACTATATATGTATCTTTTGTTGCTCTGAGTCTAGAATGTGGCTTTTTTTTTATGACAGGAACTGTGGTTTTCTTATTCCTTTACTGCACAGGACCTATTCAAATTCTTTGAATGAGCAAGTGATCAATACATGTCAATTTGAATTGATAAACATGGTGTGAATGAATAGTCACCATATCTCTTGGGCATGCGTATTTTGCCACAAGGTTATCTATAACTAATAAAGATAATGTATTTAGCAAAGTTCCAGTTTTGAAATTTCACACATATTACTTTTAACATTATTTTTTATTGAGTGTTATATACCAAACATAGTGTTGTTCCAAGATGAAAAGAACCTTGTGTGTGATGAAGAATAAGCCATGGAGAAGATCAAATGGACAATCAGGCAAAAACTTCAGCTAATCAGTGCTTTCCCATTCGGAAAGAAAATACTGTATTGATTTTACGATGTTATGAGATAGCAATGCACTCACTCTCCTTGATTCTTCGCCATGGTTTATTAGTCAAATTATGGAGTATAGAAATCAGTTTCCTTATAGATCTGGATCATGTAAACTCTAGACTCTGTACAACCAAAGTGACATGTCTAGGATGATGACTCAGATGTCATAAACCCGTTTTCTTTCTCACATTCTGAGTTATTGCCAGCACATAATATAACATTAATTAATTAATAATATAACATGCATTATGGATTCAAATTCATTTTTCCTCATTGAATACTTAAAAACTTTTATTACAATGCAGGGCTGTTTCCAGTGAACGCAGAAGTCTCTCTACATCTTGTGTAATGGAAGGATAAAAAAATTAAAAATCACTATGTTTTGGGTTTGTGTATTTTTTTTTGTATTTCCTAGTGCAAATAACAAACGTGATTTCTTCTTAAAATGTATAAAGGTATAAAAGAAGCCACAGGGCTACTGTTATGTTGTTTAATGTTTAACATGCTATGACCACTCTCAAAAGCTCTTGAAATAGCTCAACTGCCTATTTTTAAAGTGATTTAACTGTAGAATGCCACCTCCGTGCTTTTCTGTGGAGTAAAATCAGCTATGAACGAAATGCTATCAAGCAAGGAGTAAAAAGAAGAAAAATAATCCTGCCCTATAATAATATTTCCCTTTATTGAGTTTAATCCATTTCAAAGAATGATCTTCATATTGTCTGAATCTCAGCAAGTCAGTGAAGGGGTTAATTCCAATTCACTGGATGTTCTTACTGCCTTCCTTATTTCTGCCTTCCTTCCACAAGTGTAATTATACAACTTAGCAGTATCTACTTACTGTGTCAGTGCTGGGCATACCTGAAATATGTTATCTGTCCTCAAGAACCTCTGAAATATTTGTAAATCATTTTTTTTATAAATTCACAAATGAGAACAATGACACAAGTATGACACAATAGGAGGGGCAGAACATAATGCTTGACATGGACTGACTTTTACAGGATTTACACTAATAATTCTATGTCATTTGAAAGCTGTCCACTCATTTTACTCACAACGTTAAACAGAAGAAAGACATGGAAATTCTGTTCTAGCCAATGTAGTCAACAAAGTCTATGAGCAAAGATGCTGTAAAGGGCCTTTGAGGATGGGGAATAAACTACAATTCTGATTTCAAACACTTTCCCATCTAAAAATATGTGTCTAAATATTTTAGCCAGTGTGAGCAGATCCTGTTGCCTTTCTACATGTTAGCCTAGATTTATGCTAGGCTATTATTTGTGGTATCCAAAGTCTCTGTAATCTTTCAACCAATAGGTAGAACATTTATTGTGTTGACAGCTTAGAGAAATTTTCTGAGTCTTTGTTTGAAGAGTTTGGAACCATTGGATTAAATTATGAATCAAATAATTATAGCTTCTCACATCAGGTATATAAAGAATAAAGTTTTAAGAAGCACAAATATTAAACCGTGTTTAATAAACACACTATATAAAGGGGTTGGAGTTAGGGGCTTTATCCATAGTATCCCCAGTTGATTAGTTAAAGAAAGAAATTGTACCTCTCCTTTGGATTATAATAGCATGTTATGAATTTTCTTGTTGCCTTGCTTAAAAAGAACTTCATGTGATCTTACTCATTTTTCATTTTAAATATATGTCCTAAGAAAACTGTTAGTAGTCCATCATAGACACTGATGTTTTGACATGATAATTTCACATTTTAATTGTTTATCGCATGTACAGACCTTTGATAGGTTAAGAATCTATATAAAGAACAATAAATCAAGTATAAAATTCCAAATTTAATTATCAGTTTATTTGCTCTGTATTCAACAAATATGAATTATATATTCAGAGGACAGGAAGGAAGATAAAACCACTCAGTAATCTCAATTATATGTAGAGACTGAAATGGAAACATGATTCCAATAGACTGAGGCCTTTCAAATGTCATTATGCTTCAGGATTCCCTGGAAGCCTTGTTGAAACATGGATTGCTGGGATCCATCCATGAGGTTTCTGATTCAGTGGGTCGAGGGTGAGGCCCAAGAATTGGCATTTTCAGTAAGTTCCCAGCCGATGCTGAGACTGCTGCTCTGTGACTGTGCTTTACAGCCACTGTACTTGAGTCTCAGGAGGATAACAACAGTGTTTAAAGATGCTTCCAAAACAGAGACAGGCGACCCCCAGTCTACTGAAGACTTAGGGGACTCTTTCGAAAGGTGGTGACACTTGAGCTAAGACTTTAAAGATCCCATAGTGTTCTCCAGACAGATCGATGTTACCAGGCAGAAGGAAGAACAGACGTCACAAACTATAATGTAGCTCAGATTCCAAGTCATTTTGGAGAAGCTGGGGGTGGAGGGAAGGAAGCTAAGGAGTTTGGAGAGCCTTTGAAGAAAAAGACTTGAATCCGTAAAACCTTAGTGAAATCCTTACAGTTTTGAGAGATTGTTGTGGGTGCAGTATGGAGGGAGATTGAATTGGAAGAGCTCAGTACTGAAGTTAAAATAGACAACAAGTGATGAAGATCTGCACTGCTCTAGTAGCAGGGGCGATCACAGGGGATGTAGGGTGACTCAAAGGGTAGTATCAGTAGCAACTGGTTATTGCCAGTAAGGAACAGTCACCAAGGATGCCTTCTGGGCTGGTACTAGTTTTGTAAAGATGGCATGTGCTGTGATTGGGCCTGCAGGGAAAAGAATATATTTGTGGAGATTTACTGGTGAAGAAAAACTTATTTTGGTTATGCTGAATTTTGCTCTGTCTGTGAAATATGCAATTAGAGATGCCCAGAAAAGAAACAGGGTTATGCAAATATGGATTATTTTGTTCTTGTATTAGCCTTGATATACTATGTATATCTAACACAAAAATAAATATATACGTGTGTGTGTGTGTATACACACACAACAAGAACCACACATAAGCCTATCTTCACTATTGTGGCCTCAACCTACAGAAATTGTGTTTACTTTGATTTTATAGTTCAACCAAAATCCGAAATTTTAGCAAACAATAGAAAAGACGTAAAATATAATAGATAATCTGTAAAAATGCTAATCATGACCATAAAACAAGCATCATTTTCCCCTACAAATCTCAATGAGAGTCATTGATTCTATCTTGGACGTCTGCCTCAAATGCAGAATTATTTCAGTAAGTTGGAAATGGCACTATAACAAAACTTAATATCATGTGTTTATAGTTATTATAGGTATTGACATTATTTTTTATAAATGTGATAGAATCAGAAATTGCTGCAGGTATTATGTGCCAACAATTGGTTGAGAAGTGTGCACATTAATATTTAAGAGGAAAGAAAAAAGCCTTCCATAATCTTCCAACACTTGAGGGTTTGGTGTTCTAAGGATAGATAAACAGTTTGTGCAAACATTATCCCCTTCCCAACTTCATGCATATTAAATATCATCCATTACAACGTGTGGGGATTTAAAGGCTGTGAGGGATCTCTGGTTTGTAAATGTAAGCTGACCTCAGTCCTTTCTCTGCTGAAATCGCTGTTAGCCTATCTCCACTGTTAGTAGAGCTGAGCCTGGAGCGAGGAACCATCCCTAGCTGGTCTTTGCATCTTTGGTCCCCAGAACAGTGTTTAGTGTGTGGTAAGTACTGTATTTAATACATTTTATTTAATGGAATTACGACTTAAACTCACCATGTTTGTCTTTGTTTTTTGCAACTTAAACGTACTTGTAGAAAACTGAGCAATTGCTTTCTCCCTTAATTTTTCTTGCAAAAAAGGCGAGCATCTTTGTTTTCCTGATATTTCAATGAAAAATGTGTGATCTTAAGCACCTTGTTGTTCTTGCAAAAATAAACATATATGTCCTCTGCAGTCTCCTTTTTATAGACGCACACCCCAGACTGACATCATATGGTGAGGCCGGTGTGGTGGGGAGGATGGCAGAGTAGCAGAGAGGGCTTAGTTTGAAGAATTGAGAGAGAGCAACAGACAGAAAGAGTTCACCAGTACGTATGAATTTTCACGCTGGCAGCTCCATGGAGAGGTATTTAATGAATTTTCAATATTCTCGAAGTCAAATCACTGCTTTTTCTATGAGAATTTGAGGCAAGGAGTTAGGGAGGGAAGAGAAAACTTGAGTGTTCATTCTGAGAGCTGAATTCAGCAGACCCGGTTTGAAATCTATAAATAAATAATCATTTATCATCGTCCTTCAGTCCAAATCTAGCTTACTCTTGGTAGACGTGACACATATGCACCAACTTTAAAAACACCATCCTTTTAGTTCCAGGTCAGAAGTCTTCCACCTGTTTGCAACCTGAACTACTACACAGGTATTCTCAGAGTACAATAACAGTTTTATCAAGCCTCTGAGGTATGATCTGTGTGTATCACTTTAATGAAATAGATGACCAGATTATCTCATTGCTTTTTGCCAAGGTTGGATTAGTTTGCGTTTGCTTCTCTTTATCTAATGCTGATATTTTAACTACTAAAAACACTTCCTCTCCAGGGCCTACATGGTCTTCTTAAAGTTTAAAATTTGTGACTACTTATGAATCTCAGCATATCACTTCATTTTATAAGTTTGTTTGCATTTCAGCAGTGAGTCATTTAAGTGAGGTTGGCAATTAATTGAGCAATTAATTGAGTTTTAATAGCTCTAGGGGGAGAATGAAAGTCTGGCTAAAGATGGATATTTATTTTGCTGAATGGAGAAAAATGGAAAGAACACACAGGAAACGATGCCTTGAGCCCTAAAAGTAATAACAAACTATCTGGCGTGTTTAAGAAAAATATTTCTTCGCTCAGATATTAGCCTTCATTGTGCAATATATGCCACTTAATAAATTGAATACTTCCTAAATGTTTTCCAGCGGCTGAGATTACAGTGTCTTAATGGACACATCATTATTTAATTCTCTTCAGTGTTTATTATTTAATCATGTTGGAGCAATTTTCAAAGTCTCCTAAATATCATCGTTGTGGATTAAAATGTTCAAATAATTCGCTAATGGGCAGTATTATAATACCTATGAGCACTGATGATGTTCACATTGAACTTGTGGCACTTCTGGGACTATAATGATCTTCTTTAGAGAAAATGCCATAGAGTAATCATTATAACTTTTTACCAATTATTAGTAACTTAATGACAATCATCATAAGTTTAAGAAACAACTACCATTTTCTTTCAGTTTTTCCTTGAGGTGAATTGAGACATGTTTCGATCAAAAAGACCACATGGTGACTGTTCTCTATAGCATGTTCTCTGCTGTATCTATAGATATTAATAGATTTGTCCAGGAGTTGAGATGGAATCTGAAGCATTAATAGAATATGACATAAAGGTTTCTGCACAAGACTTTGCAAAAAGGCAGCCAAGATATAGGTATATTTTGTAAAATTTTATAAGGAATATTTTGTACATAAAGGTACGTTCAGCTACAATTTCCCATTTACCATATGTATGGCAAGCCTCGATGCACCCTGTATTGAAGAACAGAGGTCTCTGGAACTGCCAATTCTGCCAAGTATCTGACAAGATAAGGATGAACAATTAATATTATCATAGTTGGCCTGAAGTTAAGATATTCATTAGAGAAGTTATTTTCTGCCAAGTGTATGCCCACGTGAATTCTAAGATTTTTCTACTAGAACTGAAACATAAACAGAATGTAAGTATCCCTCTCATTCATATTTTAGTCATACTATTGAGCATTAGTTAGGAAATAGTCTGCATATGTAGAAAATTCAGAATTAACAGCAATTTTCCATAAATATTCCAGTAAAAAGCATTACATCATGTAATTTATGCAGCATTTTTGGGGAAGAGAGAGAACTTTTATCATTTCCATATGGTAGATAGAGGAAGTAAAACAAAGGCAAGTTCATGAAGGTTAGAGATATGGTTAATGGTCAAGGGACGTGGCTCCACTATTCTGAATTGAAAAAAATTGAATGTAGTCTGGCTCTCAGCCAGTTTTAATATAAACAAGATTTATCTGCTGATTGCTATTGACCCAGAGTGAACTGACTTGTGAAGAGTGCCTGCAACTCTGTACAAGATGGTTCAGGGTCTCCCAGGCTCCTGAGACTCCAGAAATTGAACTCTCTCTTCATCCTGGTGAAATGAATATGGTGTTTCTAGATAATTTTCACACTGTTAACTCTTTCATTTATGGATAAATAAATATGTATTAGAATTATGTATATCTTTAATAGCACCAATACCTACTGTAAGTTACATGAGAGTATGTTTTATATATGACTCTATAATTTTTGGAACATATTTTAACCTTAATGTTTAAAAAGGAAAAAAAAAAAAAAGGATGGCTGCAGTGGCTCATGTCAGTAATCCCAGCACTCTGGGAAGTCAAGGCACGTGCATTGCTTGAACTCAGGAGTATGAGACCAGCCTAAGGACAAGTGATATTCTGTTTCTATTAAAAATAGAAAAAATAGCCATATGTTCTGGCAGGCACTTTTAGTCACAGCTACTGGGGAGGCTAATGACAAGAGGATCACTTGAGCCCAGGAGTTTGAGGTGAGCTATGACACCACAGAACTCCAGCCTGGGCAACAGAGGGAGACTCTGTCTCGATAAATAAATAAATTAATAAATAAACAAATAAATAAAATGAAAAGTGGGGCTGGATGATTTTCATCACAGAAATAAAATAAAACCCTAAGGGTATTAACAACAGCAGCAGGCAACAAAAGAGAACAAATAATAAACCAGGAATGGTAACCTAATTTTGAGGCATATTTCAAATAAAAATGAGAAGCCCTTTGTTCAGAAATTTCCTAAAAATTTAAAGATGGAATAGTAAAGCATGAAACTGGGTGTGGGGCCCTCTGTTACCATATAGGTGGTAAACCCGTGAAGCGAGGCCTGAATAAACCAATTATGGGAAAATTTATCTCCACTAGTGGTCAAAGATGACACAATTTTTGAAGCATTGCTAGTATATGCACAGGTATTTTAATATTATGTTAGCATTAAACTGTATGTAATATTTAATTTTAACATTAGGTTATCAGAGCATATTAAAATAGCAACCCTGAGTTGCAATCCATTCATTCATACCTGTGGCCTTAGGAGTGTCAGTACATAGTAAGGAGCGTAAAACACTCGTCTTCTTTGACTTGAGATTTCTGGTCCTTGGAATTTAAATTGAGGCTATAATTTGATAAAAATTGAAACATCCAGGATCAAAAGTAAGTAGCACAGCGATCTCTGTAATCACAATAAATTAAACTCTAATTGTACTCAACTGGAATAAACTTATAAGGTATCAACAACTTTGATTTTTAACTAGCTTTTAAAATGTTAAATGTATGATAATATGTTTACCTTTATCAATATATAATTTTATTTATATAGCAAATATATAATATTGATAGTAAAATTAAGTTACTATGAAATGTATTATGTAAATATAATAATATGAAATATTATTAACCTATTAAATATAACAAACTTTTGAAATGTTGATGATATATGTGAAAATAGAATCACACCAACCAATATGGTCAGAGGACAGTTTAATAAGGATATACAGTATTATTAAATGTCTATAAAATGGGGGAAATAAATATGCAAAAAAAATAACAACTTAGGTCGTAGAAATGTTACTACATTGTTCTTTAACTGTTTTTAAAGTCAAGGAATGGTACTTATAGTTCAAAAATGGTCTTTTCTAGACTTCCTACCAGGTTTCAATCTGATCTATTTCTGAATGCCGCTAATGAAGATGACTCAAGGGCCTCTCTGAACAGATATTCTAGTGTCTAATTCCCCCTGCGGAAAGGTCTAGCCTTAATTTCTTCCTTTTTTAGCTTTACATTACTTGCTGTTTCACTCTTCTCTTATCAGTTAAAATATTTTTTTTTCTAGTCTTTGCAAATTCATCATAATTACTTCTTCTCCTACATGAAGTTTCCCTGAAGTTGTTTGATGTCCGTAACTGCCTTGCGGAATCAAGGCGGAAAGTCTTGTCTCTGCACTGCTGTAAAATGCAAAGACCTCTGTCCTCGGATCATAAACCTGGGACTTTTTATGTGAAGGGAATATTCTAGAAGATTTTGGTTTTGCTTTGTTATCACCTAGAAGAGCCTTTGGTGACTATCTTCGGACACTTAATTTTACAAATAAAAGATTGTGGTTTTGGTCAAAGCCCCACCTAATTTATGGCAAAATCAAAAGTGGGCTCTTCAAATACCTGTATTTATGTATAAGCAAGGTGAATAATTCATTTTGCATTGTAATGTCAAATTTAAGGGTTGACAGATTTTGTCTTTACTCTCTATGTTACCACTAGACACTTTATTTTTGCTTTTAATCAACTTCTGTTCATAGTTTTACTCCTTCCTGTGGCGTGAAATCAGTCTGAAAGAGACCATGACCAAACCATCACTAGAAACTTCCCTCTCTTGATGCTGTGGATGAGTTTCGGCTTCATGTTGATAAACCCTTGTCAGAGCAAGCTCTTGAGATAATGGGCAATTTCTGCAGCTTCCAGAAGCAGTTTATTGATAGTTTCACAGGATTGAAGGCTCTACTGCAGGGACAAATCACAACTGCTACTATGAGGTCCTCTGAAAACAGACAAAAAAGCCTTGCATATCTGCTTATCAAATATTGTTTTCAAAAATCCAAACCTGAGGCTCTTAGGATAAATTCTAATTGGCTTTGCTTAATTGCTGTTTATCTACCAAAACAGTAGCCTTCCTTTCCTCAACAGGATATGTGGAAAAAGCCATTGATTTTGCATTGCTTAAATCTCTGCAAAATGCTTATTGCCATATTTGTCTGCTCAGATATTACAAGCTAAGTCCTCACAGATGATTTTGATGGCATCCTGCATGACGTAACTTATAATTTCCAATTGCTGGTTTTTGTTTTTGTTATAAATTTCTGCGTGGCTGGCTGGCATTTAGACATCTGAGATTCTGTGTTATGGAAAACAGATTGTAATTGTGAGCCGTGAAGCTTTGTCTCTGTGGGAATGGTCTAGCCCTACCTCTTCACTCAGACTTTGAACTCTTAAGTATCCACAAGGTGAAGTTAGAGAGTGAATGGTGGGCATAGTATTAGTAGGAAAGCCTTAAAAAAGAAGTTTACTAATGACAACAAAGCATAGCTTGTTCAACTGTAGTGATAACCACCAAATGGGTTTATTGCTCAAGGTAAAAATTGATAAATGAACCATGCCTTGGAAACGAGTGAGCAGGTGCACTCTGCCCACACCTGTGGGCACTCAGTAGCAGCCATGTGAGAGCCTGGTGCTTTTATGTGTTAGCCTGTGGAAATGATTTCACTTCTGAAATGCTTCAGGGGTGTTTAAGTGTAATGGACTTTGCACTTCCTGCTTGGTGCATACCCTGTAGAGTGCACTCAGCCCGTTCAGCTTGAACTCCATTTTATCTAGCTCTTTATCCATTAATTTTCTTCTGACCTTGTGCATAAAATGTATGTGCTTTTTATGCCGTGGTGCTTCGTGCAGACAAAGAGGAATAGTATTACCAATCCATCACCGTTATGAATGATACAGCTTAAAACAAACACAGGTCAGAGACAGATATTTTAAGAGCAGATTTGTATTGATTCCATCACAACATTGAGCTAAAAGGAAAAGAACTCTGAGACTGTAAATGATGAAGCAAGTTTTGACAAATAGCACAGCCGTGCAAGACGACCGAAGCATGTGCCTCACAGGCAGTCACTGATAAGAAAAAAAACTTTCCTGTTATTATAAAAATCCACTTCCCTTAAATGTATTTGCTGTATACTTTACGCGGTGCATTTGAGCACGATAATATTTTCTCCCTCAGTGTCTCTGATTGACTCTTGAAAGGTTTTTTTGTCAAAAGAAACAGAAAAGCTTGTTAGATGTTTTAATTTTTTATTAATAGATCCCTTAGTCTTTACGAAGGTTTTGCCTTTGAAATATTTAAACTACCTTTCACAGTACGGGGCAGCTTATTTGGTTGGCAATTTGGTTTTGAACACATCTGCTTAAGATTTTGATGTATTATGGCAAATAACATGTTATGGAAGCCAAATAAATAATGATTAGTAGATTTGTTGTCACCATTACTGTTAATAATTTCAACTCACATAAAAGAGTCCCCTGACTTAATGGAATAGAGGCACATATACTATCAAGTTATGTCCTCTTAACCCACTTTGCCCTTGTTCAGAGGCTAATGGACTTGTTCTGTGCTGTAGGAGCTGTCATTGGGGCAGTCACAGAGGCCCCACCAAAGTCAGGATTACTCCTTCTTAGGCCATTTGGATTGTATTTCTGCTATTTCATTAACCAAACAGTGTCTTCCTTTCTAACAGTTCTCTGTATTACACACCCAACTGTTGTTGTTATATCTGAAATAACAGTAGAGAGATACGTGACCTATGCAGAAAGAAAACACATCAGCCATCATGTGTAGTTTTGAAAATTCTGAAGGGACAAAGGAAAAGAACATATTCCCAGAGAGATTGATAAGTACAAAATCTAAAGTTTATTTTCATACACTGAAGTATTACCTCGTGGGATATGTTACAGTTAAAACAAATGGAATGTTGTTTCTTAAAAGTGGACAACATTGATAAGATATTTTAATGATTTTCACCTAATTTTCCTACCCCTTCCTATCAAGATTATGTGGCAAGAATGTGCCCAAAAGACTTTATTCCCTTTATATGTATAATACGACTTGAAGTGTGAAGTTACCTTTTGATCAAGTGCACATTTTTCAATGTAATACTGAATATGAGGGTCTTTATTGATAATTATCCTCTGGACCTGATGGTTTTGTTTCTTTGATCTCACATGGTCCCTCCTATGTCCAGTATGGGATTGTTATTAAGGTTCTAATGAGCAACTTGCCCTTTAGACTTTTCCAGCTTTCTTTCAATATGTTTACAGGTCAGATCTGTAATGGATTTTATTTTGGTATTGAATCTGTCATTAGCCAAAAACAAGCTCCTCTCATACAGAATTCGGGATTGAACCAAATTGCTTCCTCCTTCCTTCCTTTCTTCTTGTCTCTCTGTATTCTCACTCCCTCTTACCCTTAAAATATAAAATAACTTCTTGTGCTGAAAATCATTTAATAATGTCTGAAAAAATGCTCATACTGTATTCGGAATGCTGCACCAGCTCAAGACTTGATAGCCACTCTTAGTCCTCTTACTTCTTCCCCACCCTTCTGTGCGTCTCCCTCCTACAACTCTCATGTGAGGGTGGCTAATATGTAAAAAGCACAGGTTCAAGTGCACTATGAATCCTCGGCAGGAACTGCCCTCAAAATACTCATGTTCTAGCAGACAAAAAAAGAAAAATACTTTTATATAGAGATGAACTCTTCAAGGTTGTCTTGTAGTGTTAATTAATTATCTATTGTGGGCTTAAAAAGTTAATAATCTTAAATTTTTTTATATGCTATTGGTGAATTATATTTTGTTCATAGAGTTACATCTTATCTATAGGACACCATGTTTGCAAAAATAACTTTTTTTAGTTGTTCTTGCTTGACTCTTCATTTATTTTAAAATTAAGGTCTATTCCAAACCTTTACTTAAATATTTGATGTTGTCAAAGGATTTACTATTAATAAGCAGGAAGTTTCTTCTGTGATGGAAGTATTGGAATTTCTCTCAAACGTGAAGAAAAGACAAATTAAAAATCAATCCAGGCCAGATGTGGGGACTTATGTCTATAATCCTAGCCCAAGGAGAGAGGAGTTCAAGCCCAGCCTGAGCAAGAGCAAGAGCCAAACCTTGTTAATACAGAAAATAGAAAAGTAAGCCAGGCATGTTGGCACATGTCATATTCCCAGTTTATTCAGGAGACTGAGGGAGGAGGATAGCTTGAGCCTAAGAGTTTGAGTTTGCTGTGAGCTATGATAACACCACTGCACTCTACCCTGGACAATGGATACCCTATCTCAAAGAAATCCAAATACATATTTTATTTGTTTATTTATTTATTTATTTTTGATGCACAGTTTCACTCCATGCTCTGGGTAGAATGCTGTGGCATCATAGCTCACAGCAAACTCATATACTTGGGTTCAAGCAATCCTCTTGCCTCAGCCTCCCAAGTAGCTGGCACTATGGGCACCTGCCATGATGCCCAGCTAGTTCTTCTATTTTTAGTAGACATGGGGTCTCACACAGGGTGATCTTGAACTTCTGACGTCAGGTGATCCATCTGCCTTGGCCTCCCAGGGTGCTAGGATTATAGGCATGAGCCGGCATGCCTGGCCCCAAATATGTATTTTAAGTAAAATCTTTATCATAATAAAAGCTTCTTTTTAGCTTCATCTAGATTAAAAATAATGAAGATTTCTCAAAATAAACCATGAAAATATTTGTGTTGAAATTTGGTAAAAGAAAAACATACACTAGTAACAAATAAAATTTAAGCATCTAGAAAACTGGATTTAAATATGAAATGGCAGTAGTCTAAGCCCATCATAGGATGTCACAAAAGTGAGGTATCTACAAGGTTGTTAAAACATGAATATAATCTATAGCAGAAACCTAGGTAGTCAAATCTCCAATGCCAATTAAGTATTTTAGGTACTGAAAGGCTAAGAAATTAGTTATTATTTGAGACATACTTAAAATTCCTAATATATGGCTCACACAAAAATATTCCAAATTATTGGATGGAGATACATGGGCCTTCGGTTCTATTCATTTTCTTTCCTCTGGATAAACATTTATCACTATAGTTGCCCCTCTAGTTGCCTCTCTAGTCCAGGAGGATCTCTTTCCAAAATAAGTTGGTAAATACAGAAATTTATTTATTATAGAGATATCTGTGTAGAACATGCTGTTCAAACTATGGTTTTATCATTTGCCAAATATATGACAAAAATAAAAAATAAGATGAGAAAAAAAGAAGGAAAAAAGCATTGCGCTGCTGAGTTTACTATTTCAAATTGTGTGTGAGTGTTGAGTCCTCTGGGCTTCTCCATGATATGCTCGTAAATGTGCACGATAATCAAATGTCCAAAGTTTGACTACATGGGGTTCTGCATGGGGTACTAAAAGTATCATAAAATCTCCTTATTGTTTAGCTGTCCTTTGGGGGAATACATTCCATTCTATTTTATATATTATTTAATTACATCACTCATCCTACTAGGAACAATGATTCACTTTTGTAGTAGGCCTTATTTTTTTCATCTGCATCTTAATTTTATAAATTTAATATTTTTTGTCATCAGTTCCTGTATTGTAATTTCATCAGTTTTGCTTATTTTTATAAAATCATAAGGAGACAGTGTAATAAGGGATTAAAATAATTGCACATAGAGTGTTGTTCAAAAAGCGTTGACCTGCCGACAGTGTTATAGTTAGTGTTGGTTGATTGTTGAATGCAAAGGAGCCCTTCAGGATGCTGCAGGAAACTTGTATGTTGTATAAAAGTTGAGTTTACCAAAGAGGAAAGCTGTAGTAAAAATGGCATGATGTGATTTAGGCATTAAGAGCAAGGATCTCTTCTCCTGTTCTGTTTATATCCACTGGATTTTGTTTTCTCAGGAAGAACAAGGTAACAGAGCATTTATCATCAAAACACATTTGCTCGGGGATAGCCCTCCTTTGGTTCTTGACATTGATCTATCTCAAGACATAGAGAAGAAAATTAGCATTTCAGGAAAGGAAGGGAGGCTAACATACAGGAGGTGAAAGTGTAAATTCCTTGGTTTTTTTATGAAAAGCTTATTAAATGCAATCTTAAAAAGATGACAATAAAATTGGAAATATCTGTTCTGTATCTTGCAGTGCGTGATGTCTAGAACTCTCACTGTATATAAGAAAATTGCTAAATATTCTGTTTGGTTGGTTTTTATCTTTATAATTCAACTAGGAGTTTTATAATGTTTCTAGTTAGTAGGATTTTTTAGGCAAATTAATATCTTTCTTAAATATCAAGCAAACTTTCTTTGATAGAGAATGTTCATAAGATCATTCTGTTCAGGGAAGTTTTTAAACATCGAGACTTTTAAAGTTTCTTTTCTTAAGGATGTTATATAGGACTGCTCAGTTTAGAATAATGAAAAAGAATGAACAAACCAAATTATAAGGTGTGATTCTTTTTAATTTTCATCCTTTGAAAACAAATCACCACCAGATGAAGAAGATTGTAGATTCACCAATTGTTGAAGGGAAAGGAGATGTGTGATAATTGGAGGGCTCAATTTCTTTCTGTCTAGATTTTATGGAAAATTTCGCAGAGATGTTCCTCTTTAAAGAGAAAGAAAGCATTCCTAAGAGAGAGACTAGTAAAGATCTTCCTCTCTGCCTGTCAATAACAGAGGACTACAGGCATTTTCATTTTCCCAGTAATTTCTACAGGTTCTTAATTTCAAGTAGGTTGCAGGGTAATTCCCCTCCTGATATGATTTGGAGAAGGTTGGATAGGGTGGGCTTCCTTCTGTAAAATATTTGTCTTTCTACCTATAATTGTTCTATCATAGCCTTTTCTTAGAGAAGTTTTAAAGTTTGAAGAGTTAGCAACTCTTGGGGTGGGAGATGTCAAATCCTAAGTCTTTATTAGAAAGCACCTGAAGAGTTTCACCTATATGGATTAAAATGAAGTACTTTGGGTGGTGCCTGTGGCTCAAAGGAGTAAGGTGCTGGCCCCACATGCCGGAGGTGGCAGGTTCAAACCCAGCCCTGGCAAAAAAAAAAAAAAAACATAAAATGAAGGGCCTTGTTGAACAGAGAGGTGCTCTGGTTGGGAAAGGAGGTCTCTGGAAGAAGTAAGGAAAGTTTCTAGGAGAGAAGGCAAAACACTGCTACAAACATAATGATTTTGTTTAGGGGCACATATGCTTTTGAACTTAAATTTGGAAAGCATATTTCTATGTAACACAAGTGATGTCAGTATTTGTACTGCTATTTTAAATGTGTGTTAATGACACAAAAGCTCACAGGGACATAACTATTAACTGTATTTACTTTAGGCAGCACGTATGATTTAGAAGATTAACATGTAGACATTTCCTAAAATAGTAACATTTTTGAATTATGTAGAAAATAAAGCCCTTTATTCCTCTAAAAGAAAATACATAGGAGAACTCAGGTTTATCTGGAGGGTTTCATTTGGCTTTGGATTCTGAAGTCATTAGAATTAGTGATTGTGATCCAATTAAAAATCCAGGGTGTCTAATAGCAGTATAGAAAATTAAATCTACCCGAGACACATTGCCCTGACCTTTCTCTTCTACTCAAGCTGAGAATCAGTCTGGCGTGTTCTCTTATTTGTGTTTTACCAAAGGTTAATAATCAGCCTTTCAAACCCACTCAGTTCAAAATCCGTTTAGCCCAGATGTCTCTAGCAGCCTAATTACCAATTTCTTTATAGGTGATTTAGAAGTGATAGGAAGGAAAGGTTTCAGAGAGATGAAGGCTCATTCTCTGCTATTGACAGGTAATGTGCAAGTTGCTGTCACATTGCCTTGAAATCACAGTTAGCAGAGAGGAAAGAGCGGAGATAAGATCCACAGAATTCATGACATTTTTGATCCTAGTTTAGTATCTTTGAGATTTACATGCCCAACTGGTATTAATTTTTACTCAGTATTTCCGCAATGCATAGGATGCTTACAGGTGACAGATTTTGCTGAGTAAACCAAAATCTGTTGGATTTAAAAAGTATTAATGTTTAAGATATAGTAATTTTAATATAGAATATTCCTGTTTCTATTTTAGTTGATTGTTTGTAACTATCAGCCCACCTTACATATTAAGATACTCCATAAAAAGAAGGGTGGCAGCAAATTTTGTCACCATGAAAAGAGTCTCCTTTTTTTTTGCAGTTTTTGGCCAGGGTTTGGTTTGAACCCGCCACCTCCAGCATATGTGGCTGGCGCCCTACTCCTTTGAGCCACAGGCATCACCCAAGAGTCTCCTTTTAATATATTTATTCATAGTGATGCTTGTTTAACATTTTAGACTTCAGATAGTGTTCATTCATTCAATCATTCATCCAAAAAGGTCTCAGTATTTTAGAATGAAGTCTCTAATTGGAATCTGAAGATTTATACCTTGATCCTGATTCCATAAATAAATATATAGAATGTATCTTGGTCATCATGACTTATAGGGAAGTTGAATTAAAAATATCTGTGTTTACTTCCAGCCTAAAATTTGTATGATTCTTTCATTCATTGATCATGTATTTTAAAATACCTACTATGTGCTAAACATATTGAATTAAAAATTTCTTGACCTCAAATATCTTATAGTCCAGTATAGGAGATTACATATAAACATGAATAAATTCAACTATTCGTAAAATGTTTAGCACCAATATGGCACCAGTGCCTAACAAAGCACTGGAAATACTGTGGAAACTAATGTCCCATTCCATTCCTCAAGGAACTCAGGTCTATAGGAGATGGTTTAACCTGGTCACTGAGCTTTGGTGTCCTTGTTGATGATGTGCCTATGGTACCTTGGAAGCACATGGTTATGACATCTAGCTCAGCTGAATCTCAGGATGATGAGGGAGCCAGGGAAGATAATTGAAGATAATGAGAAAGTGACTCATAAGCTGTTCCTTAAAGAATATTTATGGGAGGAGAAGGGACAGGATTACAGAAAAGTGATGACATTTGAGGTAGAGGAAAGAATGAATGAAAAGTAATAGCCGCCTTGAAACCTGGACAAAACCATAAATTCATCCATCCTGGAACCCATCTGCATTGCAGCTGTTTACTGATAGTTTTTCATTACACCAGTATGAAACATGCTTTATAAACTACTGATAAAATATTGTTTTTCTTAAATCAGGGAGAAATTATAATACTTATAGCTAAGGGAAACAGGAAAGACTCCTTGAAGAAGGTAGCATTTGAGAGGTGTGGTTTTATGGAGTCTGTGTGGGAGATGTGTGAGAATCATGTATTGAGAAAGAGTATTCCAGGTTGTGAGGAAACCCCAAGGCAGGGAGAATGTTTTCACTGGGAGCAGCAATCAGAACTGAGATGAGCAGAAATTTCTACCCAAGGTAGTATCAAGTTTGGGGACTTTTTAAGAACTACAACATTAACATTTAGCTATTGATATGTCTTGTTTGGAATTTTCAAGTAGAAGACTCTGGAACTATATTTAGAATCACTTTTTCACTTAGAATTTATAGCTCCTGGGTTATACATAATGGGCATAAATAATTTTTTTTTATTAAGTCATAGCTGTATACATTAATGCAATCATGGGGTACAATGTACAGATTGTACAAACAAGGTACAAACTGTTTTACATACAATTTGAAATGCTTTCATCAAACTGGTCACCATAGCCTTCATGGCATTTTCTTAGCTATTGTGTTGAGACATTTAT
>CAUYQV010145895.1:0-10041 GCA_963574575.1 Galagoides demidoff | reverse complement strand
GACCACAGGCGCCCGCCACAACGCCCGGCCATTTTTTGGTTGCAGCCATCATTGTTGTTTGGCGGGCCCGGGCTGGGGATTCGAACCTGCCACCTTAGGTGTATGTGGCTGGCGCCTTAGCCGATTGAGCCACAGGCGCCGCCCAGCGTGCTAGTATTATAGACATGAGCCATTGCACCTGGCCCAAGAAAATTTTTCATGTGAAGTTAATTTGTAGGGAGTAATGCAGTCACCTGATTTGTATTTTTTTGTTTTCTGTTTTTAACATCTGGCAGAATTCAGTCCCAAAGAAGCCCATGTAATTACTTTTGGAGCTCCCAACCAAGATAGAAATGTTGTCCTCTATTTCTAAGGTATCATTATTACAATTACCCAGCACATAACAAAGTGGGAAGTTGAGCCTTAATCATGGGGTCTGCATCTTTCCCTTTGACTAAAAAGCCCTTTAAATACCTAATCATTCTGTCAAGATTGGGGATGTTGGTATACAGGTAAAAGAAAACAAACGGCATCTAAGAACAGGCGAACTGGTTTCCATTCAGACGGTGGTTCAGGAGCATACCCTGCCACTGGACCAGGCAAAGTCCTGACACCTGGTCCTGCCCATTTGTCACACTCTTGTCCTCCCCTGCTGGCCAGCCAGGCATTCTCCTGGAGCTGTTTATATGCAGTCCTTTCAGTATGATGAGACAACCAGTTCTGGGGAAGGGAGTAAAGAGAGCAAAACTGTAAGGTGGATGGACGTGTTCATCTGCAGGGCGGCCACAACAAAATACCGCAGACTGAGTAGCTTAACCAGCAAGTCTATTTCTCAAAGTTCTGGGAGCTGGAAGTCCAAGATCAAGGTGCCAACAGGCTTGTCGTCTCCTGAGGCCTCTCTCCTTGGTTTGCTGCGTCCTTCCTGGGCCTTTTCTCTGTGAACATACATCCCTATGTCTCTTCTCCTCCTTGTAAGGACACCCATCTCATTGGTTTAGGGCCCCACCCTTATGGCCTCATTTAACCTTAAAACCCCCTTTAAAAGTCATATCTCCAAATCAGGAGGCTGGACTTCAACATACGAATTTTGAAGGGACCAATTCAGTTGTAACAGCGGGCAAAGTTTATTACAAATGTGCCAGCTATCCTCCATCCATACCCTTATAAAGGAATGATAATCTCTTATCTCTGGAGATAGTGATCAGCGATTCTTAAAATCATTCTTACATCCAGCATCTCACGTGGCATTACGACAGCCTCCCAGTTAGCCGAGGTACTGTTCTCTCTCCTCTATAGATGAGGAAACAGACCAGGAGGGTTAACAGGGCTTCCCAGTCACACCTGGAATCTGGTTTCAGACTTCGGGGCTGTCTCTCTCCAGGCTGTATCCTTGGCCAGTCTGGACTGGCCCCTGCAGTGCCCCCACCTAGATTCCAGCTGCCAACTACTTCCTCTTGCCCTACTCCATCTACACTTAACCTGCCCTTCAAGATGCTTTCATTTGATTTTCGGAGTGACAGCTAACTGGCTGGACAAACTATCATAATGCTAACAGGCTAGGTTGACTGGTTAATGAGGGGATATTACTGAGAAGGAATCCTGGCCAGATAGGTTAACAATCCATGATGTTTCATAGCTTGAAAAATACTTTATTCACAGATTGTATGTAACTTATTTTAATTCTGACAAAAATCATGTAAAGTAGATGCTATTAACACCTCTATTTCTGGAGAAATAAACAGATCTCGGTAGTTAGCTCAGGATCCCAGAGGCAAGTGGCGGAGGTGGAACTTGAACCCAGATGCTGTGTGCCCTTTGTACTACCTCTTGTCCCATGGCCAAACTTCACTTAAGGGCTCAGAAAACTCTCGTCCTGGGGTTCACCTCTGAATATTCAAGGATGTGATGTGGCTGTTCCCTTACTCATCCAGTCTGTTCTTACCCACCCTCTGGGGAGCTCTCACGGTGCTGCAGTCTCAGCTCTATTCCTGCTTAGCTGTGGTGACCACAGAAACAGTTTCCTCTCCTCTCGGGCTTTACTTTTTTTCACCTGTGAATTTAAAGCTGCGCCTGGAGTTGTTTCCCAGGTTTTTTTTTTTTTTGAGACGGAGCCTCAAGCTATCCTCCTGGGTAGAGTGCCATGGCATCAAAGCTCACAGCAACCTCCAACTCCTGGGCTCAAGCGAGTCTCCTGCCTCAGCCTCCCAAGTAGCTGGGACCACAGGTGCCCACCACAACGCCCGGCCATTTTTTTGTTGCAGCCATCATTGTTGTTTGGCGGGCCCGGGCTGGGGATTCTAACCCACCACCTTAGGTGTACGTGGCTGGCGCCTTAGCCGATTGAGCCACAGGTGCCAAGCCTGTTTCCCAGTTTTAAGAGGCTGATCAACTGGTGGTTTTTATCTTCCATTTCATTCATTCAATAAATATTTATTGAGTACCTGCTATGTGTCAGGCACTCTGCTAAGTATTAGGGACAGAGCAGTGAACAAGACAAAGTCCCTGCCCTGAGAAGTTTGCTTTTTTACCAGCTGAGAGAGGACCCTTGAAGGCATCTAGTCAGTCCTTTTACAGAAGAGAAAGGTGAGCCCTGAGAGTGAGACCTTCCTAAAGCCACAAAGCAAAAAGTGGTAGTGAAGGGCTCTAGGGAGGTGGGTCTTTTCATGGCTGCTTTTGGGTGTTTTTCTTCTGCTCACCTTGTGATGTGGGTTCTCCTGGAACACGCTTGGTCTCTGCTTGCCGACCCCCTGTGGTGTCTCTAGTGAGTGTTCACCCGATGTGCTGCTTCTGCTGGAGCAGTGGACCACAGCACTGGCTCTCGGAGGCCGCTGTGCTAGAGATGCCCTTTCAGCATCTTGAAGTGGAAACTCTCCCCTCCACATCAGTCGGGCACACAGGCCGCCCCACCAGCCCTGCTCTGCCAGAGTCTATTCCCCCATCAGACTAGATGTTTTCTGTTCCACTCACTACATTTCTGCCCCTTATTCTCTAAATTAAGACCTGAAGAAGCTGGCTGCCCAGCCAGGCATTCTCCAGATACTTGCCCGTGAAACCTTCACCAATCCTTGGATCTGGTTTCTTTCTTTCTTTTTTTTTTTTTTTGAGACGGAACCTCAAGCTGTCCCCCTGGGTAGAGTGCCATGGCATCACAGCTCATAGCAACCTCCAACTCCTGGGCTCAAGCGAGTCTCCTGCCTCCACCTCCCAAGTAGCTGGGACCACAGGCGCCCGTCACAACGCCCGGCCATTTTTTGGTTGCAATCATCGTTGTTGTTTGGCGGGCCCGGGCTGGGGATTCTAACCCACCACCTTAGGTGTACGTGGCTGGCGCCTTAGCCGATTGAGCCACAGGCGCCGAGCCTGGATCTGGTTTCTTAAGGTGAGAGAACTGAGACTTAGGCTGAGTGACTGACTGATGTGGCCTCTGCACACTGGCCCCCCCCCACCACTGTGCGCCCTTCATAGGTGCCTTGCCCATTGCCCGCAGCAGCTCATCAGGCCTGGGCGAAGCCGGCTGGCATCTGCCCACAGGCTACCTGTTTGCACTGCTGGTGTTCAATAAATATTCACTCAACAACTCTTTACTACAGCCATGTTTTCATTTTAAATTTTATCCGAGTTATACATACAGGCACATAGTTTAAAAACATAAGAAATTCCAAGAGGTTTTTTGAGACAGAGTGGTGCTCGGCCTCCATCTACCCACCCCAACTCCATTTCCCTTTCTCTAGAGGGACAACTTTCAACTTGTTTAATTCTTCTGGAATTTACTTATCTCTAAGTAACATGTTTATAATGCCTCTTCCTGTTTTTTCAGTTTAGGCGTTATCTCTTGACTTCCCACTATGGGAGATAAGGATTTAGTTGGTTTTTCTTCACCCACCTCCTCTGCACATATGCAGCCTCCCGTGGCCCTTAGCTCCCAGTATAGTTATAATGTTTGGTAGATCAAACACAGGTAGTATATTTGTGATTTGTTTTCAGTTTCTTGTTTTTCTTTTCTTCTTCTTTTTTTTTGAGACAGTCTCACTGTCACCCAGGCTAGAGTGCCATGGTGTCATACCTCAAACTCCTGAGGCTCAAGCGATCCTCTTGCTTCAGCCTCCTGAGTAGCTGGGACTATGGACACCTATCACCAGGCCTGGCTAGTTTTTCTATTTTTAGTAGAACAGGGTCTCAATTTTGCTCAGGCTGGTCTCAAACTCTTGAGCTCAAGCAATCCCCCTGCCTAGACCTCCCAGAGTTCTAGGATTACAGGTGTGATCCACCGAACCAGGCCAATTATCTTATTTTTTCCCACATACTTGGGCTTCTAAGTTTTTATTACTTACTAATCACTATCTTTTTAAGCTGGTATCTTGCTAGACTAGTCATTCTTTTTTTTTTTTTGAGACGGAGCCTCAAGCTATCCCCCTGGGTAGAGTGCCATGGCATCACAGCTCATAGCAACCTCCAACTCCTGGGCTCAAGCGAGTCTCCTGCCTCCGCCTCCCAAGTAGCTGGACCATAGGCGCCCGCCACAACGCCTGGCCATTTTTTGGTTGCAGCCATCATTGTTGTTTGGCGGGCCCAGGCTGGGGATTCGAACCCGCCACCTTAGGTGTACGTGGCTGGCGCCTTAGCCGATTGAGCCACAGGCGCCAAGCCTATGTAGGGTTCTTTTTCATCATTTACGCTTTCTCCAAAAGTTCCTTCATGTAAGTGGTCATGGCTCTTCTGTGAAATGAGGTTGGTGCCTACCTGTGGTGTCTGGAGGATCACAGAGTAAGGGATGTGGCCCAAGCAGAGCCTGGCACACCTGCCTCGCCTGCCTCCATCCTGCCCCTTGGGAACTAGATGTAGGCTGGTTGCCCCCCCCACAGGGGTGTATCAGGTATAGTTTTTTTGTACTTTAAACAATCAAAAACCTAACTCATCATAATCAAGTATGGAAGTAGACAACTATTCCAGAAGAACTAAATTATTTTAAGGCATTTATAATATTAAATATGAATATGAACAGAATGCTTCATAAATAACATTCATAACAGGCTTGGCGCCTGTAGCTCAGCAGCTAGGGCGCCAGCCACATACACGAGAGCTGGCGGGTTTAAACCCAGCTCAGGCTTGCCGAACAACAATGACAACTACAGCCAAAAAACAGCTGAGCATTGTGGCAGGTGCTTGTGGTCCCAACTGCTTGGGAGGCTGAGACAAGAGAATCACTTAAGCCCAAGAGTTGGAGGTTGCTGTGAGCTGTGACACCATACCACGACACTCTACCAGGCAACATAGTGAAACTCTGTCTTAAAAAAAAAATTCATAACAAAAACTCACAGGATTTGACTAACCTCTCTTTCTGCTAGACTTGGAAGCAATTAAAATTTGAAACAGTGAAAGTTGTCTTTTTTTCTTACTCAAGTTAAAATTTCTACTCATAGTCCCTAATATTAAATAAGGACTATTCTTAACCTGGACCGAGAAGCACTAGTTATGGCTTCGTGGTTTCCAGAGTTAAGTTTATGCTTTGGACATTGAACTCTATAGTTCTGGCCTTGCTTTTCATTAGCAATTAGCAATTAGCACCTGGGCAGGTACTGACCAATCAGTGATGCTTTTTTGCACCTCCCTGAAGAAATGTGGGAGGGAGGTGAGATTGTTTTTATGTGGAAGGCTCGGCCTTGTGATGGGTTGGTTGAGCTTCCTGGTAGGTACTATCTGCAGGGAATTTAGTCATTCCGTTAACTGTCAGTGTTAATCCATATGTAACCAAACTTGAATTCCTCTGCTGGGGATCAACTGCTGTCACCTGGGATTGAGTGTCTGCAACTCATGACAGGTACCAGTAGGTCAGAGAAGCAGCTGACGCCAGCATGTGGTCAGGACCACCTCGCGCCCCCCAACCTGTCCCTTAGTGACTTCCAGTACTTCCCCTTCCTGGGAGTGGCGTGACTGCCCATCGTGATTCCCAGGGAGGGTAGGGAGTAACTGAGCACTCGGGCTGGCACTTTGACCTGTGTGGGATGGGAGGCTGCCTCCTGGTTATCAGTGTTGTGTGGAGCAGACTCTTACGAGCTCTAAGATTTGATGACTTTAGTATTCCTGTTACTTAAGCAATAGAAGGCTAGTTAGTACATAGTCCCATATTATATAATTATGTGAAAACCTTTGTCCAAGTACAAGTTTGTACAAGACTTGTGGACCTTTCCTTGGCATCTGCAAATTTTTCTCAGCCCAGTAATCAGGCCAATGTTTTTGCCTTGACTCTCATGTTCTTCTCTAGCCTTAAAAGGGAAGGTAGTGTATGACGGTCAGGTGTAACTTCAGATACGGAGAGCTGATGGAAAGGAAGAGCGGTTTTACCATCTTCATCCACTGGACTGCAGGCTGTCTCGGTTGTTTTGTCAGGAGGATGAATTTGTACTCTTACTCCTTCTCTACAGATGAACAAGGACACTTAAGGCTAGTGGTAAAGGCTAGAGCTTAAATGTGTGTCCCTGGGGTGCGATGGCTCATGCCTGTGACCCTTGCACTCTGGGAAGCCAAGGTGGGTACATCCCTTGAGCTCAGGAGTTTGTGACCAGCCTGAGTAAGAGTGAGACCCCATCTCTACAGAAAAAATTAGCTGGGTGTCATGGTGCATGGCTGTAGCCCCAGCTACTCAGAAGGCTGAGACAAGAGGATCTCTCAAGCCCAAGAGTTTGAGGTTGCTGAGAACTATGATGCCAGGGCACTCTACCCCAAGGCAACCCCGTGAGACTTTGTCTCAAAAAGTATGACCCTGGAATTTCTTCTAGCCCAGGCTTCCCCTGAGTACTTGGTAACATGTGGCTCCTGCTCTTGGTGGGAAGGTTTAGAGAAGAGCCCCATGCTTGTCAACTTGATTGACAAGCAGTGTTGATGCCTTTGCTAAGTATCAGCTTAATACCGTAAGTGATAACTATATCCTATGTATATGTGGACTTGATTTAATTAATGAACAAATCATGCTCCAAAGACCCACATTTCTATTTTACTGGTATTCTTTCTGGGTGGTAATGTTTTGAATATGTTGACAACTACCTTCAGCCACATAGTAGTTCTTTGGCTCTTTCTGTCCTTGAAGAGTAGTACAGAAAAGGGTGTTTTCAGCTGCCTGTCTGCAGTAAAAGTTGGACACTTTTAACTATACACTTGTTGAATCCATAGCAATCTAACATGTGGTTGGATTTTTAGTTGCAACTATGTTACATAATTTTTTTTAAATAAAGGTTTGTTACTGGAACAGCGTTGCATGTGTGGAAAAGAAACACAGTTACTTTATGTGACAGCTATGGAAATGTAGTTATCGCTCACAGTAACACCCTAAAAAGGATTGATGATGTGGAGTAAGAAAAGCAAAAACAACAACAAAAAACACACAAACGATCCTTTTGCCTCTGACGGCTCTCAAAGCTTTGCCTGGTCCAGCTGGATTTGGGCATCTGCCTTTCTGCACTGAGCTGGTTAAAGTTCGCTAAGTTAATGGTAATGTTTTATAGCAGTTAGTTATTTGTTAACCATCACATGTGGAAAATAACCTTGTGTCAGTAGCTAGTGCTGTGATGTGTTCAGTTGGCGTATTGTTTGTAGAGGCGATAAAGGGGATCAAGACCCAGAGAGTACAAAAATGTAGGTCCATCTGTTGTGATCCTAGGATTTATTAAAGAAAAGCCATCCGCTAGGAGGAGTGAATGGAGTCTTAGTAAAGATACTTCTACACGATGGGTCATACAATAATTCAGTAGAAGTAAATACATTAATCTTGGCCGAGGTTGTGGCTTGTTGCATTTTTGTCACAAGAGGCTGTTTCCCTTAAGCACTGGTGGTCACAGTGTGGTTTTGGCCAGGCTGCTCGTCTTAACTGAAGGGCCCTTCCCAACCTGCTGAGTCAGAATCTCTGGAGCCCAGGAATCTGTTCTAACAAGCTCTCCTGGTGATTCTTTAACATGTTCAAATTTGAGCCCCACAGGCTTAAGGGAACCCTGAGGGTCCGTGAGCAGCGAGATGGAACAAGTCTAGTGTTGTCATGTTTTTTGAGCAGCAGGGAACAGGGCTGGTGGGGGGGGGGGGTACGTTGTTCCAGGAAAATCTAAAATATAAAAAAAAGTGTTTAGCTAAAGAAATGTGTTTAGTGCACATCAACCCAGGGATGGATTAACTGTGGTATATGAGTCTACCTCCATTAAAAAAGATGGAAACTTTACATCTTCTGTATTTACCTGGATGGAGTTGAAGAACATTCTCTTAAGGAAAGTCACTCAAGAATGAAAAAGTAAGTGGTGCCCGGCGGCTCATGCCTGTAAGCCCAGCACTCCAGGACGCCTAGGCGGGTGGACTGCCTGAGCACATGGATTTGAGACCAGCCTGAACAAGTGTGAAACCCTGTCTCTAAAAATAGCCAGGCTTTGTGGCCAGCGCCTGTAGTTCCACCTACTCCCAGCTGCTCAGGAGGCTGAGGCAAGAGGATCACTTGAGCCCAAGAGTTTGACATTGCTGTGAGCTGTAGCACTCTACCGAGGGCAACAAAGTGAGACTCTGTCTTGGAAAAAAAAAGAATGGAAAGGCCAGCATCCCATGTACTCAATACTAATTTGAAACTAGTAGATGAACAGCTGCAGGCCCACTCTAGAGAAAATCAGAATTAAATTGAAGAAGTGGGTTCAGTAAGCTCTTGCTTACTGGGTACTACCTAGGTGTATAGGGCACCCTCCTGGGTGAAGGACTCAACTTCAGTTCAGACTTGAGCTGACTTCACCTTACACACACGAACTGTGTAACCTCATTGTAAGTGCCCTTATGTTAATCCAGAAAAAAAAATTCGTTTTGGCAGTTAAATTGGGTGCTGACTTTTGTGTGCATTTTGGACTTAAATGTCATCAGGGTAGTAAGTCCCTGCTTAGAATCTTGAAAGAGCAAGATGTGATAGGGAGAGCTCCAAAGGGGGGGGGAGGGGGAGGCACAGTGCTGCTGCGTCCACATCTGTCTGTCTGCCAGCTGGTACCTTCTTAAATAGAAACAGTAAATTTAAAAGTTTAGATTTTTAAAATTAAGTTTATTTTTCTCTCATCTTTGTTTCACCCTGCAGTTTTTTTATTCTTACAAAATTGACCATAATTTGGTTCTGTGACATTATTTTCCTACCGTTTCCTCACCATTTCCTATTTGCAATCACTAAAGCAGCAGGGAGCCAGTTAATAAGTAAAGTACTCAGCCCAAATGTCTTGTCTTCTGCAGACAAATGGCTAACAAATATTTGGAAAAAATGCCCATCGACACTATCAGAGAAATGCAAATCACAGTCACCCTCAGATATCACCTAACCCCAGTGAGAATGGCCCACATCGAAAAGTCTCAAAGCTGCAGATGCTGGTGGGGATGTGGAGAGAAGGGAACACTTAAAAAAAAAAGGTCTCAAGCTGTTGCCCTGGGTCAAGTGCCATGGTGTAACAGCTCACAGCAACCTCCAACTGTTGGGCTTAAGCGATTCTTTTGCTTTAGCCTCCCAAGTAGCTGGGACTACAGGCGTCAGCCACAATGCCCAGCTACCTTTTTTGTTGTTGCAGCTGTCATTATTGTTTTAGTTGGCCTGGGCTGGATTTGAATCTGCCAGCCTCAGTGTACGTGGTCAGTAGCTTACCCACTGAGCTACAGGCACTGCCCAGAAGGGAACACTTGTACTGCTCATGGGACTGCAAACTAATACAACCTTTTTGGAAGGAAGTATGGAGAATCCTCAAAGAACTCAAACTGGACCTCCCGTTTGATCCTGCAATCCCATTACTGGGCATCTACCTAGAAGGAAAAAAATCCTTTTATCATGAGGACATTTGCACTAGACTGTTTATTGCAGCTCAATTTACAATCACCAAATTGTGGAAACAACCTAAATGCCCACCAACCCAGGAATGGATTAACAAGCCATGGTATTTATACACTATGGAGTACTATTCAGCCTCTAAAAAAGATGGAGATTTTACATCTTTTGTATTAACCTGGATGGAGGTAAAACACATTCTTCTTAGTAAAGCATCACAAGAATGGAGAAGCAAGAATCCAGTGTAG
>CAUYQV010145893.1:0-11208 GCA_963574575.1 Galagoides demidoff | reverse complement strand
GCATCCCAGCTCATAGCAACCTCCAACTCCTGGGCTCAACCAAGTCTCCTGCCTCCACCTCCCAAGTAGCTGGGACCACAGGCGCCCGCCACAACGCCCAGCCATTTTTTGGTTGCAGCCATCATTGTTGTTTGGCGGGCCCAGGCTGGGGATTCGAACCCACCACCTTAGGTGTACGTGGCTGGCACCTTAGCCAATTGAGCCACAGGCGCTGAGCCCCTTTTCCTTTTTTTGGAGACAGAGTCTCACTCTGTCGTCCTTGGTAGAGTCATGTAGCACCAGCGCTCACTCTCCGGGGACTACAGGCTTTACCACTACACAGGCTATTTTTCTGTTTTGGTAGAGACCAAGTCTTGCTCTTGCTCACGCTGGTCTTAAACTCCTGAGCTCACAGCCATCTACCTAATTTGGCCTCCCAGAGGAGTGTTAGGATTATAGGTGTGAGCCACCATGTCAGCCACCATTTTTTTTTTTTTTTAAATCTGCCTATCTTGGGTTGAGCATAGTGGTTTATGACTGTAATCCTAGAACTCTGGGAGCCAGAGGTGGGTGGATTGTGTGAGCTTCATGGGTTTAAGACCAGCTTGAGCAGGAGCCAGACCCCGTATCTCAAAATAACCAGGAGTTGTGGCAGGCTCCTATCGTCCCAGATACTTGAGGAATCACTTAAGCCCAAAAGTTGAGGTTGCTGTGACCTGTGATGCTATGGCACTCTACCAAGGCCAACAGAGTAAGACTCGTCTCAAAAAAAAGAAAAAAAAAAAAGAAAGAAAATAAAAAGAAAACTGCCCATCTTTCACATGAAAAGTGAAAAGTGGTATCTTACTCTAATTTGCCTTTTAGTCATTTACATAAAGTTTTGACTACTTAGCACCCTTAGCACTTGGTCAAGCACCAAGCCAGCTACAGGGAATAATTGTGAGTGAAGTAAACTTGATGCCTGTAACAGTCTAATGGGGAAGGCTTCTATAGGCATATAAATGCTTGATGATTGTGTCACTACAAATTTTAACTCTGAGGGGAGGAAGAAAGTACAGGATAAAGTTGCAATGAAACAGAAGAGGTGCGTGCCCCCACCTAGGCTTGGCAGACAGGGGCATTCTCCTGACCTATAAAATTGGAAAGACCTGTAGAAATTAACTCAGTGAATGGGGATGACAGCAAATGGAATTTCCAGCCACAGGACACTTGGTGCCTAGGCCCTGGGCCTGGGAGGAACTTGGCCCTGATTTTCAGAACTACTGCGGAGGAGCTGGCTTGTTGGCACTTGGAGAATCATTAGATAACCAGGTTTTGTAGGGGATACAGGTTAAGATGTAAGTATTCTTATATCTTTACTTCTCAGTTTTTATGGAAGGAGTAGTAGGAAGTCACTGCAGATGTAAGTATATTTACCCCTCAGAAACTTCAGCATGTTTATCATTAACAAACATTCAGCATTTGTTTATGGTTCTTTTATTCTTTATTTTTTTTAAGTGTTTGAAAATTTTTTTTTCTTTTATTAAGTCATATACACATAGATCATGAATACATTTATGCATATGTAAGGTACAATGTGTTGATTTTTTTTTTTTTTTTTTTTGCAGTTTTGGCCGGGGCTAGGTTTGAACCCACCACCTCCGGCATATAGGGCTGGCACCCTACTCACTGAGCCACAGGCACCATCCAGATTTTTTTTTTTTTTTTTTTTTTTGAGACGGAGCCTCAAGCTATCCCCGTGGGTAGAGTGCCATGGCATCACAGCTCATAGCAACCTCCAACTCCTAGGCTCAAGCGAGTCTCCTGCCTCCGCCTCCCAAGTAGCTGGGACCACAGGCGCCCGCCACAACGCCCGGCCATCTTTTGGTTGCAGCCATCATTGTTGTTTGGCGGGCTCAGGCTGGGGATTGGAACCCGCCACCTTAGGTGTACGTGGCTGGCGCCTTAGCTGATTGAGTCACAGGCGCCGAGCCGAGGACAGCTATTCTAATATTTCAGCAACTGATAGTGGCCAAACTATTTTTAATATATCAAAGATATGTTATTAATCGACCTTAAATGTGATTTGAAGTTATACCTGAACTTGTGTATGTGTTTAACCAACCTGCACCTGTTCAAGTCTGACGGATGTTGCGGACGCGAGCAAGGCTAAACAAGACGGATACAGGCCGTGCACCCCTGCAGTTTGTGACCAAATGGCCTTTGACGTTTTCCTGTGATTGTTTTATTTCTTTAATTGGCGAAAGTTTTAATCTCAGTTTCTGTTATGTTCAGGTTAAAAAATAAAAACATAATGTGAGACTCAGTAGCACTTTTGGTTTTGGTTTTCCATTTAAAGAAAAATTTAGTGCCCAAGGTTGGCAAGAATTTTTAGAATCGTGTGATTGATTACCTGGGAGCCAATTTTATTCCAATAGTGTTAAAACTTTTTAGAGGTACAAGCTCTGAAAATGATACTAACTTGATACATACAATAAGTATTAGTTGAAGTCTATGACAGCAGTGTGTTAGATTCTGAGGTCCTAAAAGGTTGACCCCATTCCTGTAAGAAGTTTGGGATGATACAGTCATTTAAACCTGAAAGTGTAAGTTGATAATTTAGTTGTAATTTTGATAATAGCTATGAAAGAGGAAACATTAGGTGCTCTAAAAGCAGTATTGAGTTGATTAGTTAACATGGAGGATCTGATAGAATTTCCTTGAGGTAGGGATATTTCACTGAACTTAGAGAAATGAGTAGGAATTAAGTGGGCAAAGGAGAGGAGGGTGATACGTGAAGGAGGAAGAATGTTCTAGAGGCATATATGTGTTTGTGTGCATGTGTACGTGTGTGTAGCTTAGGAGAAGATAAAAAGCTACAATATGATTGAATGTATGTGCCCTCTCACCAAAGCTTATTCTGCACCTTGAAGGTAGAGATGAAAGATTTAAAGCAGCAAAGACAGAATCTTTGTAGTTCTGATTTATAATTTGTTTTTTCAGAAAGCTTTAATTTTTCTTCTTTACCAACTTCATGATTTTCTACATGTACAATATAATCATTATCATTCTGACTCAAGCCCGCAGGTCGGATGATTCAGCTCTTCTCCAGCACAGCAGCCTGATGGCAGAGACTAGTCATTCCCAAAGTGAAGGGGCTGCAGAAAAGCAATTTGAAGATTACATAAAAGTACTTTTTGAATGCTGTTTTGTCCTTCACTACTTTTGAATCAATTTTAGATTTACAGAATTACTGCGAGGGTAGTAAGAGGATTCTCATAATGCCACAGTCATTTCTTCTTTTATTAAGATCATACATGATCTGATGCATTTACTAAAGTCAGTGAACGAATATGGATTCTTTGTTGTTAACCAAGTCTACACTTTATTCGGATTTCCTAAGTTTTTATCTAATGCCCTTTTTCCTGTCCCAGGATCCCGTCAGGATACATTATATTCCTTCAGCTGTCTTTAGTTGTGACAGTTTCACTGTCATTCTTGATGACTTGCACAGTTCTGAGTGCTGTTCAGGCGTTTGGGGACATGTCTCCTAATTTGAATTTGTCTAATTTTTTTTTTCTCCTGTTTAGACCGAAATTTCTGTGTTGGAGAGGAAGTCTACAGAGGTTAAGTGCGGTGCTCATCACATAGTAAGGGCGTATTCTCTGACCCACTCATCACTTGATGTTAGCCTTGATCACGTGGCTTGGGTCTTATTTGTCAGGTTCCTCTACTATTCAGTTACTTTTCACTTCTCCTCCATACAGAACTTCTTTGGGAGAAGCCATTATGTGCAGCTCATACTTAAGGCATGAGGCTATAAGCTTTATTCTCTTTTTTGGGAGGGACAGGCTCTCACTATGTAACCCTCAGTAGAGTGTTGTGGCATCACAGCTCACAGCAACCTCAAACTCTTGGGGCTTAAGTGAGTCTCTTGTCTCAGCCTCCCAAGTAGCTGGAACTACAGGCACCTGCCACAACACCTGGCTATTTTGTTGTTGTAATTATCATTATTGTTTAGCTGGCCCAGGCTGGATTTGAACCCACCATGCTGGGTGTATGTGGCTGGTGCCCTCCCACTGAGCTATGGGTGCCGCCAAGCTTCATTCTCTTAAGAGTGGAATATCTACATAAGTTATTTGGAAGTGTCTGTTCACCTCTATTAATTTCCTTATATAATCATTTATATCAGTATAACTTATATTTACTTTAGTCTTTGGATTTAAGACAATCCTATTTTTTTAATTTTGCTCCTTATATTGTTCTAGCTTCGGCCACTGGGAGCCTTTCCAGTTGGCTTCCATATCTCCTTGACCTCCTACTTTCCATTGCTATAATATGGTTCAGGCTCACTTTGGGCCCTGCCCTAGTCCTAGGATCAGCCACTTCTCCAAGGAGTCATGGTTTTCTTTATAGAAAACTGAGATCTGAGTAGTCTGTGTACTTATTGGGCGTTGCCACTTCTAGATGCTTTAAGTTGACAGCATGAAGAGAGATGTGTGTGTGTAATAACCCAGTACCTACACATATCTATAAATATTCTAATAACCCAGTACCTACACATATCTATAAATATTCTGTAGGTAACCATCCGCTTCTGTGTTAAGTTAAACACAGTACACACTGGCGACTCTAACCCATTACCACATGGACCATTCTAGCCTTTTCTCTTACTCATCTGTCACTTACTATACCAATGGCGAGAAACCTGACTCTGCCATCTGCTGTTTATTTACAGCTACACATGTACAGAGGTTTCAGAATTGCTAACCTGTTCCTCTGTGAGAAACGATATTAACTAGACCAGAGTGTGTACCTGCAGTTCCTCTGCTTTCATTCTTACAGGTCCCACTCAGTTATTTCCACGGCCACTTAGGATAGCACCTCATTTCCCCATCCCCTTCAGTGAGTTTGTTTCATACATTGGATTCGTTTGTCACATTCTGTATTCTATCCTGGGATCCCTTGACCTCCTAAATTATTTTTTAAAATATGTCTACATTAAGGTTTACTCTTAGTTCTGTAAAGTTTCATGGGTTTTGACAAGCATTGAATGTATTATATTCCCCAGTATAGTAACTTCGTTACTATAGAGTAGAATAGTTTCTCTGACTATAAAGTAGAGTAACTTCTATACCCTGTAAAATCTCCTGGGTTTCACCTATTCAACCCCTACCTTGGGCTTGGGCTTCTGGCAATCCCTGGTCTGTTGAACATCCTTCTAGTTTTTTCTTTTCTTGAATACCACGTAATTGAAATAATATAGTATATAGCTTTTTCAGACTGGATGCTTTTGCTCAGAAATATGGATTTAAATTTCATCTGTATCTGTTCATGGCTCGATAGCTCATTTCTTTTTAATCACTGAATGAAATGTCCTTGTCTGAGTCCTTGTTTTTCCACTCACCTATGAAGCACGTGAGTCTTGCTTCTAGCTCATGAATAAAGCTGCTATCAACATTTTTCAGGTAGATTTTCGTGTGGATATATGTTTTTAGATAAGTTGGGTAAACACCTTGGAATACAAATCCTGGATCACGTGTTGAGAGTGTGCGTTTAGCTTCACAAGAAGCTGCCAACCTGCTTTCCAAAGTAGAGTGCTGTTTTGCCTCCCTGCTAGCCTTGAGCGAGTGCCTGACGCTCCACGCCCTCTCAGCATTTGGTTTTATCAGCATTTTGGGTTTTAGCCATTTTAATGGGGATATAGTGGTATTTTATTATTTTAATTTGCAATTCTCTCCTGACAAATAATATTGAGGATTTTTTCAGATGCTTTTTGGCCAACTATATATATATATTTTAAATGAGGTTTCTATCAATTCTTTTGCCCATTTTAAAACTGAGGTTTATTATATTCTTTTCAATGAGTTGTAAGAGTTCTCAGTATTTTTGTAATTTGGTTGCAAGTCTTTTATCAGACGTATATTTTGAAAATAATTTCTTCCACTTTCAGCTTTGTCTTTTCCTTGTATCAACCTTATTTTTTTCCAGAGAAGTTCTTCATTTCAGCGAAGTCCAAATTATTAATTTTTTTCTTCCATGGATTATGCTGTTGGTGTTGTACATGAAAACGTACCACCAAGTTTGATATATGTAGAATTTTTTTCTGTTTTCTTCAAAAAGTAGTACTGTAGTTTTGCATTACTTCTTTAGATTATGCCGCCCTCCCCAAGTTTCACTGTGAAGGGTAAATGACAACCTTTTCTGCCAACCAGTATAATCTGTATCAGAGAGAATCACCTGAGGAATGAGGATGGAAATATTCTTGTGGGTGGAGAGGGCAGGACTTGCAGCTTGGAAGCAATAAACTATAGTGTTAGGGAATAGAGGCAGCAAATTCAAGGACATGAGACCCCTGAACTTGCTACTTGGGGTAGGGCTAGATGTTGGGGAAGGGGGAGTAAAATGGGCATCCTTTACCTACTGAAGATAATCTTTACTTCCCCTCCCCCCAATATTTCTAAATTGGACTTGAAATTTTATTTGCTCATAGCATTACATTAAATTACATAAAGCAGGGGTCCTCAGACTTTTAAAACAGGGGGCCAGTTCACTGTCCCTCAGACCATTGGAGGGCCGGACTGCAGGGCCCGGGACGAGTCGGCTGCTAAGCAGGACAGGCAGCGGGGCAAAATCACCAGACGGGTCAGATAAATGTCCTAGGTGGGGGTGCATGTGGCCCATGGGCCATAGTTTGAGGACGCCTGAGTCATAGAGTCCATGATAATAAAACTCTAGAAGGAGAAATGGAAGCTTTCAAACTGGCAGTTTGTAAAAGAGAAAGAATAAGGCGAAGGAATTTTTTTTACAACTAATGATGACAGTAATTATTGGGAACTTCTGTTTGTAGCCAAGATACAGTAACAGTGGCTGAATTTATTCTCCCACCAGAAACTTATGATCAGCAGATGAAATAACTGGACAAAATATGTAAAACTATGATCTATAAACCTTGGCTGTCAAGCAATGTAGGATGGTGTGTCTTGAGAAAGGGAAATTGAATGGGGTGAGTCTGATGGTCCCACTTCCTGCGTGGGGAGACAGCCCCTACACAGAGGAGGGGCCCTGGTAGAATTAAATATATAAGGTAGTACAAAAACAGGAAAGAAGAGCTACAAGAACAGAGGAAGCGTGTTTGCATCTGGGTTTTTGAGGCCGATACCAGAAGGGAAGAAAGAGAACAGGTGGTGGTGTTGGAAAATACTGTAAAAGGAGGCCTGAGCCCAGCCTTGTTTTATAAAAAAAAAATATAAATAAAGATTTGCGGAGGGGATTTGTAAAGACAGATTTGGGATTATTTGTGGAAATTCATGTATCTTAACTTAGAAAACGCTATTAAAATAAACTCTTCCCCCAATCCTCATACAGAACGTACCTGCTTTAGACAAATGGGAGTGGGGGATGAAATGACCAGATACTGCAACACTGCCACCTCTGGTAGTCCCACAGAAATGCCAAGGGTCTTCACGGTATAGTTAGACATCTCCTGAAGGCTAAGGCGGCCACTGGGGCTTCAGACAGATGATGACTAGATAAAAATATGTGCATAGTGGAAATTAACCAATCACCAATTAATAGGATTGGATGGGGAGAGTGAAGGCAGGCCAGGTGACAAATTAGGGACTGCTACAGCAGCGTAGGAAGAAAACAAGAGGGTATGGACTAGGCGGAGGGCAATGGAAAGGCAGGAGTACACGAGGAAATGCTCTGTAGGCTAAGGTGAGTTTTTAGAGGTGAAAGGAGGGAAGGAATAAACATTAAATAGCTTTAAATGAACCCGATTAATTTCTACTTCCTTGACCTGACACATTGAGACACATTTAGAGGTTGTGATAACATTAATGGGAGAAAATGCTTGCAGGCTATAAATCTGACAAGGGGCTGATAACTAGAAGCTACAGAGAACTCAAACTAATCAACAAGAACATAGCAAACAATCCTGTTTATAAAGAGGAAGGAGACATTAACAGAACTTTCTCTGAAGAATACAGATGAATGCCAGAAAAAAACATGAAAAAATGCTCATTGTTCCTAATCATTAGAGAAACAAAACCACCTTAAGATATTACCTAAACCCGGTGAGAATAGCCCACATCACAAAGTCCCAAAGCTACCGATACTGGCATTGATGTAGAGAGAGGGGAACACTCTTCTGCTGGTGGGAGAGCAAACGAATACAGCCTCTGTCGAAAGGAGGCCTTCCATTTAATCCCACAGTTCCATTGCTAGGTATCCACACAGGAAAAAAAAATCATTTTACCATAAGGACATTTGCACTAGAATGTTTAAAGCAGCTCAATCCACAACCAGCAAGATGTGGAAATCAACCCAAGTGTCCATCAACCCGTGAATAGATTAATAAACTGTATGTCTGTGTATATATATATATACACACACACACATACACATCATGAAATACTATTTAGTCATAAAAAGATGGAAACTTTACATCTTTTGCATTAACCTAGATGGAGTTGAAGAACATTATCCTTAGTAAAGTATTGCAAGAATGGAAAAGCAAGTATCCAACGTATGCAATACTTATATGATACCAACAGATAAACCACCACACACCCACTTAAGAGGAAAACACAGTTAAATGCAGGTGGTGGGGGGAGAGTGGAGAAGGAAGGAGGGACGGCAATTGGTAAGCTCTCACCTAATGGGCACAAGTCTACACAGCACACCTCCTGGATGAAAGGATCAACTACAACTTGGACCCTACCTAACATGCAAATGTGACCTAATCATTTGTACTCTTGTATTAATCTGAAATAAAAATTATAATCTATAATTACATAAATAACATCATTTAATGGTACAGCATAATACAATGGTCTTACCAATGCTTAATAACCAATTATATTGCTGTATGGAGGCTTTGGAATCAGATGGACCTCTGTTCAAATCCTTGCCTGCTCTTGGTACAACCTCATGCATGGTAGTTAATCTAAAGTTCTCTGTTAAATGGGAGACAATAACCGTACTTACCTTATAGGATTCTTCTGGAATATTTGAAGGAGGATGTTAGAACTGATGCAGGGAAGTCTCTCTGGAGCAAGTTTCATTAATTCTTATTTGTACTTAATTCCTAACTAATCAGTATGTCTGTTTTCTTCAACATGTTAAATTAAAAAGCTCTTAGTATATTTCTTTGTCTGGCTTTTTAATACCTCATGAATAATGTGGAATCACTGACATAACACAAGAAAGGTGATTATGTAAATGCTTGAAATAGTTAATACAATAAAGTATTCATGGAAAACTGGCAAAATGACTTCACTGATATCACACTAGCTTTTTCTAGATGCATAGGGTATTAAGAAGAAAAAGAGGAGAAAAATTTGAAAAATGGAATGCATTAGAAGCGCATAACACAATGAATTCTATCATTAACAAATAGGTAGTATGTTAACTTTGCCTGTCATACCATAGTCAAGCCAAAGCGTTTAAAGAATGAAAAAGTGAATGATTAAATAAACTCTGAAGTAATTAGAGGCAGTCTTTCAAAATACCTCATTAGACTTTGATTCCTCAGGACAGATCTTTTTTATTTTAAGGCCAGGACATAATTGTTAAGCAGTCTTCTGCCCCTTTCCCCTTGCCAGGACTCAGCACCTGGATTGCCATTCATTTGACCTCCCAAATCGCAGGCAGCCTTTGAAGAGCCTCGGCAGGACTCACTTTCCCTCCGAACTGCTCTTGAACATCTGTTGTTTCTATTGGCATGCCATTTCTATTACCTGAGTTTGTTGGTTTAATAAATTCCCTTCAGTTAAGGCCTCCTAGGGAGGATTAGAATCCCTGAAGTCCACCCTGAGTGCTGCATAGCGAAAATATGATGCTTGACCTTTCTAAATCCTTATCACAATGTGATGAGGGGGTTCGAGTTGCCTTCACCCAAGGGAATGAAGTTCAAACTAGTGGCTTCTCTCACATAGGGTGGGCTTGCTGGATGAAAAAAGAGTTTGGTTTTCCAATGCCTTATATAAAACCTATGACTCTTGTTAGGAAAACATTTAAATAATTGTTAAGCTTAAAATTTTAGGAAGGGAATACAAAGAAATTTGCTTTGATGCAAGCATTGTCTAATCATTGACACAACGTGAGAGGCATCCAGGGCACAGTATGTGTATTGTGACGTTGAACACATTGCTCAACCATTCTGGAGAAATGCCATTTTCATGTACTGAATGACAATACATCTTTGTGTGTGGCCTCATAAGCCAACATAATATATACTGCAAATAAGCTATGAAGAGGCTGCCTGTTTACTATTTACCTGATCTAAACTAATTGTTTTTTCCTCCTTTGTTTATGAATTAGTTTTTTCTTTTGGCTTTCCCCCTGATAACTAACAGAAGCTAGACATAAAGGGGTGAAGTTAAATAAATACATATCATGCTATGTTGTAGCTCTATGCATAATTCAACAGTGTGTCTTGGTAGGAAGCAGAGAATGAGGCTTTAATTTTATCTTTGGATTTCAATCACTCATGCTGCTCTGAGGACCTATGACTCTACTATAGCTAAGGTGACCCAGCCTGTAGTCATTGGTTCTGATCTGCTGTTCTCACTTAACCTATGGTAAAATGATAGAATCTGGGTGATTTTTTTACCTTCTTCCACTCAATTCTAGTTAGATGTTTTGAACTACTATAAAATATTTGTACGATGTCTTTGGTAACGTGTATAATTACTATCTCCAAATAGAAAACGATTTCTTATTCCTTGATCCATCCTCTAGGATCCTATCATGTGTTGGCCATATAAGAGTTATAATTTCCTATTTGGTATTTTCTGTTTTGGGATTCATTGAGGGTACTAAGAATTAGGTTATACTGATTGCATTTGTAAGATATAGTACCTCTTATAATCGTGTCCCCAAGAGCTGTGCCACACACCGTGTCCCCCATCCCCTTTCTCCTCCCCTCTCCTCACTCCCTCATTCCCCTACCTTATATTAGATCATCTGCTGCCATCATATTAGAATAGAATATGTTGGATTCTTGCTTCTCCATTCTGTGATGCTTTACTAAGAAGAATGTGTTCCATTCCATCTCCATCCAGGTTAATACAAAAGATCTTTTTTTTTTTTTTTTGGAATTTCTTTTTTTTTTTTTATTAATTAATTTCTGTGTACATTGATGCCAACATGGGGTACATTGTGCTGTTTCATATACAATTTGAAACATCTTCATCAAGCTGGTTAACATAACTTTCATATCATTTGGTTAATCATTGTATCAAC